>BLSH010510096.1:133528-145752 GCA_018402905.1 Glandirana rugosa
CATTTGACAACAAAAATGATATGAAGGTAAAGACTTACTTACCTGCCGAGCCATGAGTTGGTGAGGACAGGTAAGTAAGACACGTCGACTCCAATGTGTCTACCTCTAACTCCCGACTCCAAACAAATCTCGGGACTATAGAGTAATTTCGGGGGGGTTGTCTCGAGGATTTTTTTAACATTTTTCATTATTTTTATTTTAAGATTTTATTTATTTTACTTTACCATTTTTTTTTTTTACATTAATTTTATTTTTAATTGGTGAAGTTATGGCCTGCAAATATGGGGGAAGGACGGGTCTGGTTAAAAGTCGAAAGTCGCGAGAGTGTGAAACTTAGAGTTAATGAGAGAGTACGATGTGACGTGGGTTTGTTTTAAATGCAGTGTAGCATGAGAGAGTAATTGAGATTCAAAGTGTGAGAGCGCTGAAAGCTGAAAATTGGTCTGGGCAGGAAGGGGGTATAAACGTCCGGTATTGAAGTGGTTAATTTTTATTTTAATTACATTTTTTTTTTTTACCATTTCATTTTATTTATTTTAGAATTTTATTTTTATTACTTTTTACAATTTTTTTAGGAGCTCTGTTGGGGGGGCTTTAATGAGATATCAGGGCTCTAAACAAACCTCAGCCCTCAATCTCCATCTGTGTAACCTCAGCTGCACAGAATGAATGGACAGGAGTGGTTGAGTACCGAGCCGTCCATTCATTCAGAAATGGAAGTATAGTAAAAACAACAGTTTACTATGCTTCAGTTATGAATGAACCAATTGGTACCAATCACTGACTCTGTCCATTCAGAAAAGGAAGGAGCCAGTAAATTACAAATTTGCCAACCCATTCCCATCTCTCCATCATGACACATCTTCTACAGCAGCATAGTTGCCAACATTGTGAAAAAATTTATAGGGACACTTTTTTGTCTGTAGGCGGGGTCGTATTATAATTAGGGGGCGGAACATTAGTTTGGGGGCATGTCACAGCTGGGGGAGAAAATGTGGCGCGGTGGGAAAATGGGCGTGGCTTAGACTAAATAGTGGGAGTGGCTTGAAAGGGTGTGGTTTGAGTCTTAGATTAATGAGGGATGGAGGAAGAAAGAAAGGAATAGGGAGGGAATGAGAGAGAAGAGAAGGAAGGAAAGAGGGATGCACCACAATAGCAATATGTGTATTCCAGAAAGTTTAACAACCAGCAGATAAAGGTATTCCAAATACTTGGTGTTAGCACTTCAATCATCTTGGCACCATGGTTGGTATGGTGTCAGGGTGATTGAAGCGTGTTATTTCTATTATTACATTGTAATATAAGATGAAATTGTTCAGCTCACCATGATGTAGAATCAGTGGGAGCCCCGAGTGTGTCACTTGCCACTGTCACCTGCCACCAGATGCAGTGTGTCAATTGCCACCATCGCCTGCCACCAGATGCAGTGTGTCACTTGACACCATCGTGGTCAGATATCAGGGCAGATGGGGGTCCCTGTCCCAAGGGAATATGGTGGTTCCTGTCTCCAGGGAGTATGGTGGTCTCTCTCCCCAGAGAGGATGGTAGCCCCTGCCCCCAGGAAAGATGGTGGTCACTCTGTCTCCCCAGGGGGCGGATTGTGGTCCCTCAGTGCCCCCAGGGGGGGATGGTGGTCCCTCAGTGCCCCCAGGAGGAGTGGTGGTCCCTCAGTGCCCCCTGGGGGGATGGTGGTCCCTCAGTGCCCCCAGGGGGGTGATGGTCCCCCAGTGCCCACCAGGGGGCAGATGGTGGTCCCTCAGTGCCCCCAGGGGAAGGATGGTGGTCCCTCCGTGCCCCCAGGTGGTGGATGGTGGTCCCTCAGTGCCCCCAGGGGGGATGGTGGTCCCTCAATGCCCCAGGGGGAGGATGGTAGTCCCTCAGTGCCCCCAGGGGCGGATAGTGGTCCCTCAGTGCCCCTGGGGGGGATTGTGGTCCCTCAGTGCCCCCTGGGGGATGGTGGTCCCTCAGTGCCCCCAGGGGGCAGATGGTGGTCCCTCAGTGATTAAGATACTAGAAATGCATAAGGTTGGCGCCACTATTAAATGTGATTTTTTATTGTGTGTTTTTAGAAGAGTCTTGCTGCCCTCTTTCGGTATAGAAAAAAAAAATTCTATATAGATTTTATGTATAATAATGAAAGATACAGCGCTTGCTCACATAATTATGTTAAGCCGCATAACTTGTGTATATAAAGTGCTCTTAATTATTAAAAATTCTTAAAGTGCATACGATTTGTAAATTGCAAACCATAAAGAAAATAATTAAAGTGCATACAATTTGTATAGTGCAAACCATGAAAGTAATCAATTACTTAGTATAACTTCTCAAAGTGCGTATAGTTCATAAAGTGCATAAAAAACACAATACATAAAAATGCTGTAAAATTATAATATCTGTGGTGTAGTTAATCCAAACAAAGTCCAATTTAAATAACTTTGAAAATGATTTTTTTCTTGAGTAAAGTTAGACAATCCATCCACCAATTGAAAGAAGGTGTCCTCCCTGTATCATATCTTCCTATACAGTTTAGTGCTCCACCATCACACGTGTGTATATTCAAATGCACTCACCAGATACATTAAAAATAATCGCCTTTTCCTTATACCATAGGTGGGACAAATCTTCCTCTATCACTCAGCTTTAGCTGGACCAATTGAGCAAGACTTCCACTACTCCTTTGTAAAGTTTAGGTCATTCGTGCTCATAAAAAACAAATAGAAATTCCCATAGTGCAACTCTATTTATTTAAAATATTGTGTACATAATAATCCAAGTTATGAACTCACATTTAGAAGTGCTGTACACCAGCACCAGCATGAACAGCCTTCGGTATGAAAAGAACGTTCGGCGTGCGTTCCAAACGCCGGAACCGGAAGTGACGTCAAAGGAAGCGGATGTGCTTCAATTGGTATATTGTATGCACTTTAATTATTTTCTTTATGGTCCCTCAGTGCCCCCAAGGGGGAGATGGTGGTCCCTCAGTGCCTCCAGGGGGGATGGTGGTCGCTCAGTGCCCCCAGAGGGGATGGCGGTGGCTCAATGTCCCCACTGTGTCACTGTGACTCACTGTGTGTTTGTGATCCGCCGCCTGAGTAGGTGTACTGGGATGCCACTGCTGCTGATTACCTCCACGCCAGAAGTCCAGCTCGTGGAGCAGGGAAGAGGACCAAGAGGCAGAGCCTGGGCAGCTGTCAATGGGGCAGCCCCTTTCATTGCCGCCCGGGCTCCGCCTCTTGGTTCTTCCTAAGCTGGTCTTCTTTAAAATGGTGGCAGAGACATCTCAAAAGTGCTGGCCGTGGACCTCTAGTAGCTGGCGGCGGCGAAAAATTGGGAAAACTCAGATTTCCAGGGACATTTCCAGGGAAACTTTAAGGCCGGGGAAAAGGTCTCAATCCCGGGAATGTCCCCGGGAAATTCGGGACTGTTGGCAAGTATGCAGCAGCTGGCAGAAGAGAGGAGGGGGAAGACAGCAGCTTTGTGTGGGGACCAGGGAAGCACACAGGGACCCTGGGAACAGCAGAAGACAAGTAAACTGGATAGGAGGGGCGGCGGGGCTGGCATAATGAGGAACCAATCTCCTCCATTAGGAGGAAAATGGAGGAGATTGGCAATAAAGGAGAAAAATAGCCCATGGGACTTTGAGTGAGGTGGGAACGGGGGCCAGAAAAGCACATATAAATATGTATAAAGACATCATTTATTGAGTTCATCAGCAAATACAAGAACATTTGAGCCAAGCTTAAAGAAGGAGACATACAATCTAAAATGTGCCAAAACATTAATACATTGTTAAAAATTGTAAAATATACAAAATATACAGGCATCCATAACTCAATGCATTTCGCAAGTCCGTGCTTGCTTCCTCAGGAGTAGATCTTAAGGTGTAGTATATCTTTGAAACAAAGTAACAATTGGAAATGTCACAAAAAAACATCTATTTGAGAGCAGGAGCCCATATGCAACAGCCCTATACTCACAAAAATAGCTTGGCCAAGGTTTCAAGGCAGGTGTGGTCCCCCAAAAAAGGAACGGCCTCGGAATATGTCTCCCCCGGGAGCTGAAGAAATGAAGCAAGCAACATGGCACCAGGGAAGCAGATGGAGTTGTGTTACGGGTAGCATCAGACCTATCCTCTCTTTTCTGAATGGAGGAGATTGGTTCCTCTAAATGCCGCCCCCGCCATCTCTCCTATCCAGGTATACAAAGGAGGCACACAAGCCCCCTGGAGCATGGGGCCATCGCAACCCCTTCAACCCCTATTGTTACACCCCTGGAGATTGTATTCTGACAGTGGGACTCCTTTGCTGTTAGAATACACAGATTAGCAGTTGGAGCCGATGATCTTGAATAATGTTTCAACAAGCTGTTTGACAGAAGACAAAATTAGATCAACTTCTGTCAAGCAAGAGTGGCCACACATGAATTGAAATTCAGCTGATTCCTGCTGAACTGGCCCCATTGCATTCCATCTATGGCTAGCTTCATGGATGACATAATGTTCTGTGATTAAAGGGAGTCCCGGAGCAAACAAAAAAATGAACGTATTACAGCATGACAGGGTGGATTGTTAGGACAGCAGGGAAAGGGTTAAATGTTAGGGCCATTGTTGGCCTTACCTCTGGGTAGTGGACTGTGGCTGGGAGGGGTCCCAGGAAGTTTAGGAGGGTGGTGAATGGCAAGGGACAAGTCGGGTGCAGCACAGTGGGAAAGAAAATTTGCTGCACCATTTCTGCTCCATGTTCTCCTCCCTCTGGATGTCCTCATGGCTGAATTGGACCAGCTACTTTCTCAGCTGCGGGCTGTAGTGGTCTCTCAGGGCATGGCCTTGCTGCAGGCTCAGGTAGCTGCACTGATGGGGGAACAGGACATTGGATCAGTTACAGGGAGGCAGGGGCTCCCACGTGCTCGGGGGTTGCGGCCTCTGGAGTGCTTCAGTCTAGACCCCTCCCCCAGAACTCAGCACCACCTTAGGAGACCCAACAGGGACCCTCCAGGCCCCTCCACCCAGCGTGATCTGGCTTTGGCAGGAGGTGAGCCTGAGAGAAATCCTGGCTGCAGACAAAGCTCAGTGGGAGGGGAGAGGGAAGCCGCATGTGTCTCTCCCCTCCTGCTTGGTGCTGGTGTCAGGAACACATAGCCTCTGCCTCTGCCAATGTACCTGGCAGGCAGGTGGCTTGGCATAGGAGAGCCATGTATGAGGATGCCGGCCAGTATCTAGAGGCAGGCAGCTGGTGGTTCCACTGTGTCAGGGATTCAGACCCCGGAAGGCACAGGCTCTGTGAGGATCAGCTGTGGAGACCATGGTGGGTGCCCAAGGTACGGGGTATGCCAGAAATGAATCCACGAAATCAGTGGGCGGGTCTGGTGTTATTGTCGGGAGAAGCATTGGCAGCACAGACACTCGGCAACCAGGTCAGGAGACCCTGGGGTGCAGTCCGTGATTGTGCACCCAGCAGAGGTGGACGCCAAGTCTGAAGGGTTCGGGTTGGAGGAGAATGATGACCAGGGCATCTGACACAGAGGGATTCCGGCACAGTGGCTGTTAGGCCCAGCCCTGGGCAGCCTGGTGAGTGTGTCTCTGTATTGTCTTATTTGTCTGTTTAGTCTGTCTTGCAGGATTTGTTAGGTCAGGGTATTGGGGGGTGGCCCCTGTGACAGGTAGGTTGCTGGTGCCAGTGAGCCATCAGACCAACAGGCAGTGGAATACGGGGGGGTCGGAGGTGGTCCTCTGGGACTTGTTAGTCAGATTAGGGGACTTAGTCCACCAGTTTTAGCCAAGCGATGGAGCTAGGGCATCACCAGTGACGGCTTGAGTGCAGTCACGAAGTGGAAAAGTGAGTATGGTGGACTCCACCCTGCCCATTGGAGGGATAGGTGGTTCGGGCATGCCGCTGGTGGCGCCGACTGCAGGTGAGTCTTCGGGTGTTGTTCCTGGATCCGGAACCCCCACTAATGCTTCAGCGACAGACAAGCAGGAGAAGGCAGGGGACAGCGATGAAAAGATTCCGCACACTTTTTCTAACTGGTTACAGGCTTTTGTAATTCTGGCGAGTGTCAATGGGGAAAGAACTCCGGTACATTGTTCCGCGCTGTTCTGTTACCTTGAGGCCCTCAGTGAGGCCCACAGGACTTACGGTAGCGTGGCTTGGCTATGCTACAAGGAGCAATTTAGGCAATGGATGGTTATCAGAGCGTCGCTGCACTGGGACCATAAAGGCATAAATTTATGGATGAAACTTATGATGTTGTGTCGGCTCCCGAGTTTTTTCAGGGGGGGGTCGTGGGTACCTCTGCCTCAGGACAACTGACCGCCAAATGACGGGGCTATTGCTGGCAATACAATGAGAGGGCCTCTAAGTTCAGTTCAACCTGTCTTTTCAAGCGGCTGTGGAGGATCCCATGCATTGTCAAGGTGCTTCAAATGAGGTAAGGGTCATACTGGAGAGTCTGCGGATAAGAGGGACAACACCGGTGAAGGGTGGAAAGGATGCTTCCTTTCCTCTGTAGGTATCCCGACAGAAAAGCTTGTTGGAGTAAGGGTTGTCTCATCCCGTATTTCCTTTCTTCCATCCCGCCAATGGCACAGAATATATGTTCAGCCTTGCAACATCCATGCGCGGTTACTGATAAACTGCAGAAAGAGGTTGCATTGGACCGAATGACCAGCCCTTTTGCTGCAGTTCCACTGCAGGATTTTGATGGTCTCTCCACTGGGGGGTAGTCTCCAAGAAGGAGCCACACAAGTTTTGGTTAATTCACCGCCTTTCCTTTCCAAAGGGTGGTTCTGTCAATGATGCTATCAGCCCTGAGGTGTGTGCAGTGACCTACACCTCCTTTGATGCGGCAGTATCCTGGGTGTGCCGTTATGGGTGTGGTGCACTCATGGCTAAAGTGGATATTGAATCTGCATTTTGTCTGTGGCCGGTCCGCCCTGGGAGCTTTCGTTTGCTGGGCTGCACTTGGCAGGAGGCATACCATGCTGACCATTGCCTACCTATGGGCTGCTTGATCTCCTGTGCATTGTTTGAAACATTCAGCTCCTTCCTTGAATGGATTGGGCGGGACGTCTCCAGAATCAACTCAATCATTCATTATTTGAATGACTTTTTGAGTGTTGGTCCGCCTCCTTCCAATGTTTGCTCTATTCTGCTGGGGACATTGCAGCATATTGCTGATTGTTTTGGGGTCCCATTGGCCTCCAGGAAAACAGAGGGCCCTACATCATCTTTTAATTTTCTGGGTATTGTTCTAGATTTGCAGGTTATGGAATGTCGCTTGCCTGTGGATAAGCTTGAGACCCTTAAGTCTGAAGTTTGCGGGACCATTGGCAAGCGCAAAATTCAGCTCTGTAATTTGCAGTCGCTGTTGGATAAGTTGAATTTCGCTTGCCACATCATGCCTATGGGCAGGGTGTTTTGCAGATGGCTGTCTGCATCTATGGCTGGGATTAAAGTGCCCACTCACTTTGTGCTGTTGACCAGGGAACATCGTGACCAGGGAACATTGTGAGGACTGGCTGGTGTGGTATGGCTTCCTTGAATGATTCAATGGACACTCTTTATGGATGTCTGGGCCTATCAGCAACTTCGATTTGGAGCTGTTTACAGACACTACATGGTCTGTGGGATATGGGGCTTTCCGATTGTATTGGCTGTGGAACTCTGGGGTGACTCCTTTCGGAATTTGAAGGTGCGCTTCAACTGTGATAAGCTTGGTGTTGTCCAAGTGGTTAACCAAATCTCGGCAGCTTCACAGCCGGTGGTCCGGTTGCTTTGTCATTTAGTTTTGCATTGTCTTAGTTGAATGTTTTTATTTATGCTGTATATCTCCCTGGGTTGTTAAACATATTGGTTGATGCTTTGTCTTGCTTTCTGTGGGACAGGTTCCGAGAGTTGGCACCGGAAGTGGAGCAACGGTTCCCTGTCCTGACTGACTGTGGAGCATTGTGGAGTGGATTCAATGCCCAGTGAGTACGGCTACTTGGTCTGCCTATTCTAAGGTATGGTGGGAGTGGTTGGAATTTTTGCAGAGGACAGGGGTTGATCCAGTGGGTCAGGAGGTTAAATATACAGTACTCTATTTTCTTACATTGAACTTTCAATGTGGGGTCTCTGCATCAGCTCTTGATCACAAGTTGTTGGGTTTGGTCTTATTTTTCAAGCTGCAAGGTTGCAGGGACTATAAAAAGGAATTTTAGGCAGACTGTCAGGGTGTACAGGAGAGCCCAAGGATGGTCATCGTCCATTTTTCTTTTCCATGTTGTGTGACCTTTTTGTTCACCTAGGTTCCCTCATCTGATTATGAGTGCTCCTTTTTGGGCGGCATTTGCGCTTGCCTTTTTTGGGGCATTGCGAGTCAGGCAGTTGGTTAGCCCTTCCAAACAGACCCAAGGGGGTCTGTTGGTGCACGAGGTGTCCTGCACTTGGTTAACTTATGGATCCAGAGGTCCAAAACTGAACAGAACAGAAAAGGCATCCCATTGCTGTATGCCACATTCCGGATTTGCTCATCTGTCCTGGAGACTTCATGTCTTAGTACGTCCGGCCTTGGGGAGTTCATTCCTTGTGCACTTAGATGGTTCTGCTTTGTTTCATTTCAGTATCCCGGATGTGTCTAATGGCTGCGGGTTACGACCCTCAGTGCTATGCCTCACACTACTTTCACATCGGGGCGGCCACGGAGGCTGCCCGGTCGTGTTTAGACGAGGAGGCAGTCAAGCGCATTGGTTGGTGGGATTCTGACAGGTTTAAGCTCTATGTCCGCCCGCATTTGTTCCCAGATTAAGGCTTAGTCAGAAGTTTATGTTCGTCTGTGGTATTCGAACTGGGGGCTTATGCTTGTTTCGTGTTTTGTTTGTTTTCCTCATTTGCAGATGGTGAGGTAGACCTTGTTTTTATTATTGGTTATTCCTACGTGTTCTGGGGGCTAGAGGAGCAGATGTCACCCAGGCAGGTGGGTCAGGTCCATTGGAATGGGGTGCCTGGTATGATGTGGAGCAGGATGGTGCCGGATGTGCATCGCTTTGCTTGCCTTGATAGATCCCCTGACATTTTCGTGCTGCACGTAGGTGGGAATGACCTGGGGGCCAGGTCCATGCGTGAGCTTATACGTGATGTGAAGTTTGATTTTTTTCTGCGGCTCCACACGGCGTTTCCTGGGATGCTGATACTGTGGTTGGATATGGTGTGCAAGACATCCTGGTGTTTGACCAGGTCAATTGAAAAACTTAGCAAGGCCCACATTAAAAGCAACAAATAGGTGGGTAGGTTTGTAACCTGTAACAGGGGCTTGTCTATCTGTCCTGTTAGAGCAATGGACTCTTACTACGTCCGGCCTTGGTTAATTCCTCGTGCACTTAGATGGTTCCGCTTTGTCTCATTTTCAGTTAATTTCAGTATTCCGGAAGTGTCTAATGGCTGTGGGTTACAACCCTCAGTGCTATGCCTCACACTCCTTTCGCATCAGGGTGGCCATGGAGGCTGCCCGGTCGGGTTTGGATGAGCAGGCGGCAAGCGCATTGGTCAGTGGGATTCTGACAGGTTTGAGCTCTATATCCGCCCGCATTTTTCCTGGATTAAGGCTTAGTCAGGGGTTTATGTACATCTGTGGTATTGGGACTGGGGGCTTATGCTTGTTACGTGTTTTGCTTGTTTTCCTCTTTTGCAGATGGTGAGGTCAGCCTCGTTTGGATTTTGGATCATTCCTACATGTTCTGGGGGGGCTAAACGAGCAGATGTCCGGGCCTAATGGTAGGAAGCTAGGTATCCCCAGGCAGGTGTCTTAGGTTCGTTGAATTGGGGTGCCTGATATGATGTGGAGCAGGTTGGTGCCAGAGGTACATTGCTTTGCTTGCCTTGATAGATCCCCTGACATTTTGGTGCTGCATGTAGGTGGGAATGAACTGGGGCCAGGTCCATGCGTGAGCTTATACGTGATGTGAAATTTGATTTTTTGCGGCTCCGCTTGGCGTTTCCTAGGATGCTGATAGTGTGGTTGGATATGGTGGGCAGGACATCCTGGCGTTTGGCCAGGTCGGTTGAAAAGCTTAACAAGGCCCGCATTAAAGGTGGTTAGGTTTATTATACCCATAATGGGGGCTTGGCTATTCAGCACCTTGTACTAGAAGTAGATACCTGGTGGTAACTTTGGGGTGATGGGGTGCACCTCAATGCTGTAGGCATTGATCTGTGTTCCCTGAGGTTGCAGGAGAGAATTCAGAGAGTGTTAAGTGTGTGGAGGGGCATGCAAGGGTAAGGCTTTACCCTTACATGCTGTGGCAGTGGTGAGTCTTTGGAGGAGAAAAAAATTCTGGATTTATAGAATGGCCGTGACCCATATGGTGGTATGGGGTTCTCGGGTACATTCTGATTAATGGGGTTAACTGGGAATATGTAAATGGAGGTCACTGTAGATAATGAGGATTGTCTCCGAGCTGCTGTGATGCGGCCGGAGGCCTACATTTAAGCAAAGGTTGTCGCAGTATCTCGGTTGTGTGTGGTTGCCCTCAAAGACCACCAAGTTTCATTTCTCAGTTTCTGTCTAAGGAATGTTTTATTATTTTATGTTATTTTATTGGAAGTTATTTATTTTGTTAATAAAAGACTGTGATGGCCTTTTTACTCTAAAACCGGTGTTCTTCATTGTATAGTTTGGGGGTTGGAGGGGATGGTCTAGCAGGCTTGGGTCAATGCTGGAGGTTATATATTCTACACACATGTCATGCATATTACTAACTGTCAGACAAAGCAGTGTTTCAATATATTTATGTACTGTTTTTCATTTATTTATTTCAGGCACTTACAGTATGTCACAAAAGTGAGTACACCCTTCAAATTTTTGTAAATATTTTATTATATCTTTTCATGTGACAACACTGAAGAAATTACACTTTCCTACAATGTAAAGTAGTGAGTAGGGATGAGCTCCCGGTTCGAGTCGAACGCATGTTTGACTCAGACATCGGGGGTTCATCTGTTCGCGCCATTGGGAACATTATGGGGGGTTCGCGGGAACTTTGCGCACCCCATAATGCATTCCAATGGCGGCGAAATGCCGCCCTCTGATTGGCCAAAGCATGCACATGACCTGCATGTTTTGACCAATCAGCGAGCGGCCTGTTGTGAAAGGGTGCCTTTAGCCAATCACTGCTCAGCAGCCTGAATCCATGCCCCACACTATATAAAGCCACTTGTACAGCGGTTCTATGTAGTGTGTGTTGTCGGCGGTGCTGGAGTGAATAGATAGAAAGAGTTTAGGTTGCGAATTGCAGGCAGTTTAGCTAGATAGTTAATTGTGAAAAAAAAAAAGAATAGATGAAAAGATAGATTGTATATAGATCGCCCTATCTATCTATCTGTCAGTTAGTGCAGGCAGGTTAGTGTAGTGAAATATATAGTAGATAGGGCTATCTGTATACAGTTAGGCAGTGCAAGAATATATAGATATATATATATATATACCTTCATAGTATATATATATATATAATGCAATGCCTTTAGTGTAGTAGACTATATACAGCTAATTCAGTGTATAGTATATAGCGTCCGTTTAAGCAGTGCAAGAATATATATATACATATATATACAGAGGCGGCTCTCTAATTAGGCAAATTAGGCGGTCGCCTAAGGCCTCGCGCTCACAGGGGCCTCGCGGCCGCCTAATTTGCCTACTGCATATAGCGGGTGCTGCGGATCTCCATCCTGCTCGCTCTCTCTGCCGGCAAATGACAGGACCGGGTCAGGGAAGGAGAGACCGTGCTGCTGTCCTGCGCCCGCCGTTCTCAGCAATGAACAACGCTCTTTGTGTTTGCTGCTGCCCACTCCCCCTCCCTCCTCCTGTCAGGTGAGGGGAGCGGAACAGCGTGAGATCGGGGCGGCTCTGTGTGGAGGGAGAGAGAGAGCAGCCAAGAGCTCTTCTTTCCCCCCTCCCTCTCTTCCTCACGCTGCTGCTCTCGGGAACGGTGCTTGCCCAGCACAGCTGCCTATGTTTCTCCCCCTCCTTCGTATTGGCTGGGGGAGAGATACAGTGGACTGAGCAGCTGAGAAGAGGATTGTGGGACATGTAGTCCCCAGGATTGGCGGCCGGGGACTGAGCAGCTGAGAAGAGGATTGTGGGACATGTAGTCCCGAGGATTGGCGGCCACATTGCAAACCCCTAAGGAAGGAATCTGCAGCCCACTGCATGCCCAGAGAGAGGGAGAGAGAGGAGAAAGGGGGGGGGGGGGG
>BLSH010510096.1:151298-166970 GCA_018402905.1 Glandirana rugosa
CTGTCGAGGACACCCCGAGAGTGAAATGGGGCGGAGGACACCCCGAGAGAGAAATTGGTCGGAAGTCGTCGAGAGAGAGGGGAGTCGGAGGTAGTGGAGAGAGAGGTGAGTCGGAAGTCGCCGAGAGAAAGGGGGGGTCGGAGGTCGTCCAGAGACGAGGGTCGGAGGTCAACGAAGGAGAGAGAGGTCGGAGGTCAACGAAGGAGAGGTCGGAGGTCAAGGAAGGAACGAGAGGTCGGAGGTCAACGAGAGAGAAGGGTCGGAGGCCACCGAGAGAGAAGGGTCGGAGACCACTGAGAGAAGGGTCGGAGGTCGTCGAGAGAGATATCGAAGGTCAACGAGAGAGAGAGAGGGGCTGGGGGGAGAGAGAGCTGCTGGAGGCTGGGTAAAGAGAGAGCCGCTGGAGGCTGGGGAGAGAAAGCCGCTAGGGGAGATAGAGCCACCGGAGGCTAGGGGAGGAGAGCACAGCTGGAGGGCTGCTGGAGGCTGGGAGGAGAGAGCAGCTGGAGAGAGAGAGAGCAACTGGAAGCTATAGAGAGAGCTGCTGGAGGCTGGGAAGAGAGTCACCAGAGGCTGGGAAGAGAGAGCCACCGGAGGCTGGGAAGAGAGAGCAACTGGAGGCTGGAGAGCAAGGAAGGAACTGGAGGCTGGAGAGGAAGCAACTGGAGGCTGGAGAGAGAGGAAGCAACTGGAGGCTGGGAGCAGAGACCTGCTGGAGGCTGGGGGGGAAAGAGAGCCGCTGAAGGCTGAGTGGAGAGAGAGGTGATGGAGGCTGAGGGGAGAGAGAGCTGCTGAAGGCTGGTTAAAGAGAGAGCCCCACAGGAGGCGGGGTAAAGTGAGAGCCCCACAGGAGGCTGGGTAAAGTGAGAGCCCCACAGGAGTCTGGGTAAAGTGAGAGCCGCTGGAGGCTGGGTAAAGAGAGAGCTGCAGGAGGCTGGTTAAAGAGAGAGCCGCTGGAGGCTGGGTAACAAGAGAGCCACTGGAGGCTGGGTAACGAGAGAGCCACTGGAGGCTGGGCAGAGAGAGACACTGGAGGCTGGGCAGAGAGAGAGACACTGAAGGCTGGATAAAGAGAGAGCTGCTGGAGGCTGGGTCAAGAGAGCCACTGGAGGCTGGGTCAAGAGAGCTGTTGGAGGCTGGAGGGAGAGAGCAACTAGAGGCTGGGGGGAGAGAGCAACTAGAGGCTGGGGGGAGAGAGCAACTAGAGGCTGGAAGGAAAGAGTAACTAGAGGCTGGGGGAGAGAGCCACTGGAGAGAAGAGAGAGGCGCTGGAGGCTGGGGAGAGAGAGCGCCGCTGGAGGCTGGAGAGACGCTAGGGGGAGAGAGAGCTGCTGGAGGCTGGAGAGAGAGCCACTGGAGGCTGGGAGGACAGAGAGCCGCTGGGGGAAGAGAGCCACTGAAGGCTAGGGGGAGAGAGAGCTGCTGGAGGCTGGGTAAAGAGAGAGCCACTGGAGGCTAGGGAGAGAAAGCCACTGGGGGAGAGAGAGCCACTGGAGGCTAGGGGAGGAGAGCACAGCTGGATGCTGGAGAGAGAGCTGCTGGAGGCTGGGAGGAGAGAGCTGCTGGAGAGAGAGAGCAACTGGAAGCTAGAGAGAGAGCTGCTGGAGGCTGGGAAGAGAGAGCCAACGGAGGCTGAGAAGAGAGAGCAACTGGAGGCTGGAGAGAGAGGAAGCAACTGGAGGCTGGAGAAAGGGGAAGCAACTGGAGGCTGGGAGCAGAGACCTGCTGGAGGCTGGGGGGGAGAGAGAGCTGCTGAAGGCTGAGTGGAGAGGGAGGTGATGGAGGCTGAGGGGAGAGAAGGCAGGTTAAATAGAGAGCCCCACAGGATGCTGGGTAAAGTGAGAGCCCCACAGGAGGCTGGGTAAAGTAAAATCCGCTGGGGGCTGGGTAAAGAGAGAGACGCAGGAGGCTGGTTAAAGAGAGAGGCGCTGGAGGCTGGTTAAAGAGGGAGCCGCTGGAGGCTGGGTCAAGAGAGCCGCTGGAGGCTGGGTCAAGAGAGCTGCTGGGGGCTGGGGGGAGAGAGCAACAAGAGGCTGGGGGGAGAGCAACTAGAGGCTGGGGGAGAGAGCAACTAGAGGCTGGGGGGAGAGAGCAAGCTGAGGCTGGGGGGAGAGAGCAACTAGGGGCTGGAAGGAGAGAGTAACTAGAGGCTGGGGGGAGAGAGCCACTGGAGAAAGAGAGAGACGCTGGAGGCTGGGGAGAGAGAGCGCCGCTGGAGGCTGGAGAACCGCTAGGGGGAGAGAGAGCTGCTGGAGGCTGGAGAACCGCTAGGGGGAGAGAGAGCTGCTGGAGGCTGGAGAGAGAGCCACTGGAGGCTGGGAGGAAAGAGTCGCTAGAGAGAGAGAGATGCTGGAGGCTAGGGGGAGACAGCCGCTGGAGGCTAGGGAGAGACAGCGCCACAGGAGGCTGGGGAGAAAGCTGCTGGAGGCTGGAGAGAGAGAGAGCCGCTGGAGGCTTGGAGGACAGAAATCCGCTGGAGGCTGGGGGGAACAAAGTCATGGGAGAGGCAGGAGGAACCATAGATGTCTACAGTTGGATGGAGCCAGAGCTGATGGAACCCATCATACAGGGAGGTTTCCCGCAGCGCTCCTGTGTGACGCTCAAAATCACTATGACAAGGCTGGGCTCACAAATGATTGGTGGGGCAAACTGCATGCGTTTCAAACAAGAATTGTGCCACATTCCTGTTTAAATTGCATGCAAATAAGCAGGGGGAGGGATGACTTAAACACAACTGAAAAAATGTGTATTCAGTCCATGAACATAGAGTCCCAAAAGTGAAGTGCTAGGACTCCCTGATGAAGTCATATGACACAACGCGTAGGACGGAAGCGTGATGACGTCATTCCCAGTTGGACGTAAGCTGCCATATTGGTACACCTTTCTTTAATCCTGTTGGCTTTTATAATGTTATGTGAGCACATTTCTTCACTTTGTTGATTTAGTAAAACAACATTACAACATGGGAAGCCCCCTTTCTTTGTTTTATGATTGTCATCACGCCTCCGCCCTATGCGTTGTGTCACATGACTTCATCAGGGAGTCTTCATTTTTGGGACTCTCTATGCTCATGGACTGAATACACATTTTTTCACTTGTGTTAAGTCATCAGCTTCTCCCCCTCCTGTGTATTCACATATTTGTGTTAGCAGGGTGTTTATTATTTGCATTATATTATTTGTGGTGTGAATTGCTGGAGCCAAATTCACACCACAAACCTCAGAGTGCCACAATCCGTCCACGTGCAGGAGCGCTGAGGGGGTGGGGTATAAATAATAGGAGGTTTCGCCGCAGTTTCTCTGCCCATCTACACCAGCTGGAGGGGGCCGTACACCGACCACAGCCAGTCTGCCAGGCAGCACCTTCACAGCACCGACCACTGATGGCAAAGAGACACAACTGTGATCGGCTTCCCGCATTTCACTGCAAAATCCAAACAAGGGGGAAAATGTCTGGATATCACCATCTGGGAGGTGCAACTCTATGTAGGGATCCCCGTTCCCGATAAAGAGGGGTAGGGATCCCCGCTCCCATCCCGGTACAGAGGGGTAGGGATCCCCGCTCCCGGTACAGAGGGGTAGGGATCCCAGCTCCCGGTACAGAGGGGTAGGGATCCCCGCTCCCAGTACAGAGGGGTAGGGATCCCCGCTCCCGGTACAGAAAGGTAGGGATCCCCGCTCCCGGTAAAAACAGGTAGGGATCCCTGCTCCCGGTACAGAAGGGTAGGGATCCCTGCTCCCGGTACAGAAGGGTAGGGATCCCTGCTCCCGGTACAGAAGGGTAGGGATCCCTGCTCCCGGTACAGAGGGGTAGGGATCACTGCTCCCGGTACAGAGGGGTAGGGATCCCTGCTCCCGGTACAGAGGGGTAGGGATTATGTAGAGTAATGGAGGGATCCTGGTGGGGAGTACAGAGTCTCCCTCCCCCAATGACCGATCTGTGGAGTGAAATCCCCCAATCCTCATCGGCCCCTCCCCACCGCACACCAAGTTAGGAAATCACCGCACCGACAGCGAGGTCATCCTTCAGCTAAACTCTTTCCAGATCTCCCTACGGATGTAACACACAAGCTAAACACAGCGCATGAAAAGGGAAACGACGCATGCGCACTACGATCGGGATTTCCGAGGCCGCTACTGCGCATGCGTCCGGCGTGAATCCAACGCATGCGCACTGCGATCCGGATTTCCAAGAACCCTACTGCGCATGCGTCGAGCGGAAGCCGACGCATGCGCAGTACCAGCGGGATTTCCGAGTCCCCTACTGCGCATGCGCCGGGCAGGAATCCGACGCATGCGCATTACGATCGGGATTTCCGAGTCCCCTACTGCGCATGCGCCAGGCAGGAATCCGACGCATGCGCACTACGATCGGGATGCCGCTACTGCGCATGCGCCGGGCGGGAATCCGACGCATGCGCATTACGATCGGGATTTCCGAGGCCGCTACTGCGCATGCGCCGGACAGGAATCCGACGCATGCGCACTACGATCGGGATTTCCGAGGCCGCTACTGCGCATGCGCCAGGCAGGAATCCGACGCATGCGCACTACGATCGGGATTTCCGAGGCCGCTACTGCGCATGCGCCGGGCGGGAATCCGACGCATGCGCATTACGTTCGGGATTTCCGATGCCGCTACTGCGCATGCGCCGGGCGAGAATCCGACGCATGCGCACTACGAACGGGATTTCCGAGGCCGCTACTGCGCATGCGCTAGGCGGGAATCCGACGCATGCGCATTACGTTTGGGATTTCCGAGTCCCCTACTGCGCATGCGCCAGGCAGGAATCCGACGCATGCGCACTACGATCGGGATTTCCGAGTCCCCTACTGCGCATGCGTCGGGCGAGAATCCGACGCATGCGCACTACGATCGGGATTTCCAATGTCCCTACTGCGCATGCGTCGGGCGGGAATGCGCAGAACGATTGGGATGTCCGAGGATCGGGGATACTCGCTATGTAGAATGGCGTGCAAGCACGCGGGGGGTCCAAGGAATGCTTTAAAAAAATGTTTTATTTATTTTATTTTAAAATGTTTATTTTTACACCGTGCCTTTAATTTTGTATGACTTTTATTGCTATCACAAGAAATGTAATCATTCCTTGTGATAGCAATAAAGCATGATAGTTCCTCTTTATGGAGACATCCGGGGTCTTCCCACATCTCTCCTCTACCCTTGAAAACAAAACAAAACATTAAGTGTAGGGTAGTAAGCGGGTGGCACCTCCTCCTGATGGCTGCCCCAGCATACCTGCATAGGATAGAGTCTATTATGGAAGGATTCCAGCAGTGGTGTCTTTGGGAGATTTGTAGTTCTCAATGGTCCCATACTCTGCAGAGGGGTCCTCTATCCACAGGTGCTTCAGCAGTGGGCTGTGTGGACGGACGAGCTCCTCAGTCTGACCCCCATCCCATTTTATATAGCACAGAACCAATGAGTTGGACCCAAGAAAGCCCCCTGTGAGGAAGGAGAGAACAGAGAGAGCCGGGCTCAGGTAAATATTTGGGGGTGGGGCACTGGGGAGGATCCTGTGCACAAATGATTTTTCACCTTGACCACTTAAGGACCGGAAGGATTTCCTCCTTAATGACCAGGCCATTTTTTGCGATTCGGCACTGCGTCGCTTTAACTGACAATTGTGCGGTTGTGCAAGGTTGTACCCAAACAAAATTTTGTCATTTTTTTCCCCACAAATAGAGCTTTCTTTTCGTGGTATTTGATCACCTCTGCATTTTTTTTTTGTGCTATAAACAAAAAAAGAGCGACAATTTTGAAAAAAAAAAATATTTTTTACTTTTTGCTATAATAAATATCCATAAAAAAAATAAATGTCTTCCTCAGTTTAGGCCAATAGGTATTCTTCTACATATTTTTAGTAAAAAAATTGCAATAAACGTATATTGATTGGTTTGCGCAAAAGTTATAGCATCTACAAAATAGGAGATAGATTTATGGCATTTTTATTATTATTTTTAGCGGGACTGCAACATCACGGCGGACAGATCGGACACTTTTGACACTTTTTTGGGACCAGTGACATGTATACAGCGATCAGAGCTAAAAATAGCCACTGATTACTGAATAAATGTCACTGGCAAGGAAGGGGTTAGCACTAGTGGTGATCAAGGGGTTAAATGTGTTCCCTGGGAGGTGTTTATAACTGTATGGGGGCTGGGCTGACTTGATGAGGAGAGAGATTACTGTTCCTGGTCACTGGGAACAGACAATCTCATGCAGTGTGTATTGTAGGGTGCAGTGTGTATTACAGGGTGCAGTGAGTATTGTAGGGTGCAGTGTGTATTACAGGGTGCAGTGTATATTACAGGGTGCAGTGTGTATTGTAGGGTGCAGTGTGTATTACAGGGTGCAGTGTTTATTACAGGGTGCAGTGAGTATTGTAGGGTGCAGTGTGTATTACAGGGTGCAGTGTGTATTGTAGGGTGCAGTGTATATTACAGGGTGCAGTGTTTATTACACGGTGCAGTGTGTATTACAGGGTGCAGTGTTTATTACAGGGTGCAGTGTGTATTGTAGGGTGCAGTGTGTATTACAGGGTGCAGTGTGTATTGTAGGGTGCAGTGAGTATTGTTGGGTGCAGTGTGTATTACAGGGTGCAGTGTGTATTGTAGGGTGCAGTGAGTATTGTTTGGTGCAGTGTGTATTGTAGGGTGCAGTGTTTATTACAGGGTGCAGTGTGTATTGTAGTGTGCAGTGTGTATTACAGGGCGCAGTGTGTATTGTAGAGTGCAGTGTATATTACAGGGTGCAGTGTTTATTACAGGGTGCAGTGTGTATTGTAGGGTGCAGTGTATATTACAGGGTGCAGTGAGTATTGTTGGGTGCAGTGTGTATTAAAGGGTGCAGTGTGTATTGTAGGGTGCAGTGTTTATTACAGGGTGCAGTGTGTATTGTAGTGTGCAGTGTGTATTACAGGGCACAGTGTGTATTGTAGAGTGCAGTGTATATTACAGGGTGCAGTGTTTATTACAGGGTGCAGTGTGTATTGTAGGGTGCAGTGTATATTACAGGGTGCAGTCAGTATTGTAGGGTGCAGTGTGTATTACAGGGTGCAGTGAGTATTGTAGTGTGCAGTGTGTATTACAGGGTGCAGTCAGTATTGTAGGGTGCAGTGTGTATTACAGGGTGCAGTGTGTATTGTAGGGTGCAGTGTGTATTACAGGGTGCAGTGTGTATTGTAGGGTGCAGTGTGTATTACAGGGTGCAGTGTGTATTGTAGGGTTCAGTGTATATTACAGGATGCAGTGAGTATTGTAGCGTGCAGTGTGTATTACAGGGTGCAGTGAGCATTGTAGGGTGCATTGTGTATTACAGGGTGCAGTGTGTACTGTAGGGTGCAATGAGTATTGTAGGGTGCATTGTGTATTACAGGGTGCAGTGAGTATTGTAGGGTGCAGTGTGTATTGTAGGGTGCAGTGCGTATTACAGGGTGCAGTGTGTATTGTACGGTGCAGTGTGTATTGTACGGTGCAGTGTGTATTACAGGGTGCAGTGTGTATTGTAGGGTGCAGTGTGTATTACAGGGTGCAGTGTGTACTGTAGGGTGCAGTCTGTACTGTAGGGTGCATTGTGTATTACAGGATGCAGTGTGTACTGTAGGGTACAGTGAGAATTATAGGGTGCAGTGTGTATTACAGAATGCACTGTGTATTGTAGGGTGCAGTGTGTATTGTAGGGTGCAGTGTGTATTACAGGGTGCAGTGTGTATTGTAGGGTGCAGTGTTTATTACAGGGAGCAGTGTGTATTGTAGGCTGCAGTGTGTATTACAGGGTGCAGTATGTATTGTAGGGTGCAGTGAGTATTGTAGGGTGCAGCGTATATTACAGGGTGCAGTGAGTATTGTAGGGTGCAGTGAGTATTGTAGGGTGCAGTGTGTATTGTAGGGTGCAGTGTGTATTGTAGTGTGCAGTGTGTATTGCAGGGTGCAGTGTGTATTGTAGTGTGCAGTGTGTATTGCAGGGTGCAGTGTGTATTGTAGGGTGCAGTGTGTATTACAGCAATGTTTCTCAACCTTTTACGGTGAAGTACCCCTGCAAGTCTAAAAAAATGTCCTAAGTACCCCCGTCTCGAAAAAGTGATGGGCACTGAGAGGAGGCACTGATAGAATGCAATGAGGAGGCACGGGAAGGAGGCACTGATAGGCTGCACTGAGAGGAGGCACTGATAGATTGCACCGAGGAGGCACTGTGTGGAGGCACTGATAGACTGCACTGAGGAGGCACTGAGTGGAGGCACTGATAGACTGCCCTGAGAGGAGGCACTGATAGACTGCCCTGAGAGGAGGCACTGATAGACTGCACTGAGAGGAGGCACTGAGTGGAGGCACTGAGAGGAGGCACTGAGAGGAGGCACTGAGTGGAGGCTCTGAGAGGAGGCACTGAAAGGAGTCACTGAGAGGAGACACTGAGAGGAGGCACTGAGTGGAGGCACTAAGGAGAGGCACTGAGGAGAGGCACTGAGAGGAGGCACTGAGGAGAGGCACTGAGGAGAGGCACTGAGGAGGCACTGAGAGGAGGCACTGAGGAGAGGCACTGAGAGGAGGCACTGAGGAGAGGCATTGAGAGGAGGCACTGAGATGAGGCACTGAGGAGAGGCACTGAGAGGAGGCACTGAGGAGGCACTTAGGAGGCACTGAGAGGAGGCACTGAGGAGAGGCACTGAGAGGAGGCACTGAGGAGAGGCACTGAGAGGAGGCACTGGGAGGAGGCACTTCGGAGGCACTGTGAGGAGGCACTGAGAGGAGGCACTGGGAGGAGGCACTGAGGAGGCACTGAGGAGAGGCACTGAGAGGAGGCACTGAGGAGAGGCACTGAGAGGAGGCACTGAGAGGAGGTACTGAGGAGAGGCACTGAGAGGAGGCACTGAGGAGAGACACTGATGGTGTGTATTGTGGGGTGCAGTGTGTATTACAGGGTGCAGTGTGTACTGTACGGTGCAGTGAGTATTGTAGGGTGCAGTTTGTAATGTACTGTAGATTAGAAAGGATGACTTGGGTTGGTGGGGTTACTGGAGGTCAGTTGTGTTGGCGGGGTCACTGGAGGTCACTTGTGTTGGCGGGGTCACTGGAGGTGAGTTATGTTGGTGGGACCATGGGTTGTGAGTTGTGTTGGTGGGGTCACTGAAGGGTGAGTTGCGTTGGTGGGGTCACTGGAGGTGAGTTGTGTTGGTGGGATCACAAGATGTGAGTTGTGTTGGCAGGATCATTGGAGGCGTATTGCGTTGGTGGGGTCACTGGAGAAGAGTTGTGTTGGTGGGGTCACTGGAGATGAGTTATGTTGGTGGGGTCACAAGACATGAGTTGTGTTGCTGGGGTCACTGGAGGTGAGTTGTGTTGGTGGGGTCACTGAAGGTGAGTTGTGTTGGCAGGATCACTGGAGGTGAGTTGTGTTGGCAGGGTCACTGGAGGTGAGTTGTGTTGGTGGGATCACAAGACATGAGTTGTGTTGGTGGGGTCATTGGAGGTGAGTTGTGCTGGCGGGGTCACTGGAGGTGAGTTGTGTTGGTGGGGTCACAAGACATGAGTTGTGTTGGTGGGGTCACTGGAGGTGAGTTGTGTTGGCGGGGTCACTGGAGGTGAGTTGTGTTGGTGGGATCACCGGAGGTGAGTTGTGTTGGCAGGGTCACTGAAGGTGAGTAGTGTTGGTGGGGTCACTAAAGGTGAGTTCCGTTGGCGGGATCACTGGAGGTGAGTTGTGTTGGCAAGGTCACTGGAGGTGAGTTGTGTTGGTGGGGTCACTTGAGGTGAGTTGTGTTGGTGGGGTCACTGGAGGTGTGTTGTGTTGGCCGGATCACTGGAGGTGTGTTGTGTTGGCGGGATCACTGGAGGTGTGTTGTGTTGGCGGGATCACTGGATGGTAGGTGTGTTGGCGGTATCACTGGAGATGAGTTGTGTTGGTGGGATAACGGGACATGAGTTATGTTGACGGGGTCACTGGAGGTGAGTTGTGTTCGCGGGGTCACTGGAGGTGTGTTGTGTTCGCGGGATCACTGGAGGTGAGTTGTGTTGGCGGGTCACTGGAGGTGTATTGGGTTGGCGGAGTCACTACAGGTGAGTTGGGTTAGTGAGATCACTGGAGGTGAGTTGTGTTGGCGGGATCACTGGAGGTGAGTTGTGTTGGCAGGATCACCGGAGGTGTATTGTGTTGGCGGGGTCACTGGAGGTGAGTTGTGTTGGCGGGGTCACTGGAGGTGAGTTGTGTTGGCGGGGTCACTGGAGGTGAGTTGTGTTGGCGGGGGTCACTGGAGGTGAGTTGTGTTGGCAGGGTCAATGGAGGTGAGATGTGTTGATGGAATCACTGGAGGTGTCTTGTGTTGGTGGGTCACTGGAGGTGAGTTGTGTTGGTGGGGTCACTGGAGGTGAGTTGTGTTGGCGGGGTCACTGGAGGTGAGTTGTGTTGGCAGGGTCAATGGAGGTGAGATGTGTTGATGGAATCACTGGAGGTGTCTTGTGTTGGTGGGTCACTGGAGGTGAGTTGTGTTGGCGGGGTCACTGGAGGTGAGTTGTGTTGGCAGGGTCACTGAAGGTGAGTTGTGTTTGTGGGGTCACTGGAGGTGACTTGTGTTGGTGGGTCACTGGAGGTGAGTTGTGTTGGTGGGGTCACTGGAGGTGACTTGTGTTGGTGGGTCACTGAAGGTGAGTAGTGTTGGCGGGGTCACTGGAGGTGAGTTTTGTTGGTAGGGTCACTGGAGGTGACTTGTGTTGGTGGGTCACTGGAGGTGAGTTGTGTTGGCGGGGTCACTGGAGGTGAGTTGTGTTGGTGGGATCACCGGAGGTAAGTTGTGTTGGCAGGGTCACTGAAGGTGAGTAGTGTTGGTGGGGTCACTAAAGGTGAGTTCTGTTGGCGGGATCACTGGAGGTGAGTTGTGTTGGCAGGGTCACTGGAGGTGAGTTGTGTTGGCGGGGTCACTTGAGGTGAGTTGTGTTGGTGGGGTCACTGGAGGTGTGTTGTGTTGGCCGGATCACTGGAGGTGTGTTGTGTTGGCGGGATCACTGGAGGTGTGTTGTGTTGGCGGGATCACTGGATGGTAGGTGTGTTGGCGGTATCACTGGAGATGAGTTGTGTTGGTGGGATAACGGGACATGAGTTATGTTGACGGGGTCACTGGAGGTGAGTTGTGTTCGCGGGTTCACTGGAGGTGTGTTGTGTTCACGGGATCACTGGAGGTGAGTTATGTTGGTGGGTCACTGGAGGTGTATTGGGTTGGCGCAGTCACTGCAGGTGAGTTGGGTTAGTGAGATCACTGGAGGTGAGTTGTGTTGGCGGGATCACTGGAGGTGAGTTGTGTTGGCAGGATCACCGGAGGTGTATTGTGTTGGTGGGGTCACTGGAGGTGAGTTGTGTTGGCGGGGTCACTGGAGGTGAGTTGTGTTGGCGGGGGTCACTGGAGGTGAGTTATGTTGGTGGGACCTTGAGACGTGAGTTGTGTTGGTGGGGTCACTGAAAGTGTGTTGTGTTGGTGGGGTCACTGGAGGTGAGTTGTGTTGGCGGGGTCACTGGAGGTGAGCTGTGTTGGCAGGGTCAATGGAGGTAAGTTGTGCTGGAGGGGTCACTGGAGGTGAGTTGTGTTGGTGGGATCTCTGGAGGGGTGTTGTGTTGGCGGAGTCACTGGAGGTGTGTTGTGTTGGCGGGATCACTGGAGGTGAGTTCTGTTGGTGGGATCACTGGAGGTGAGTTGCGTTGGCGGGATCACTGGAGGTGAGTTGCGTTGGCAGGATCACTGGAGGTATATTGTGTTGGCGGGTTCACTGGAGGTGAGTTGTGTTGGTGGGGTCACTGGAGGTGAGTTGTGTTTGCGGGGTCATTGGAGGTGAGTTGTGTTGGCGGGGTCACTGGAGGTGAGTTATATTGGTGGGACCATGGGTTGTGAGTTGTGTTGGTAGGGTCACTGAAGGTGAGTTGTGTTGGTGTTGTCACTGAAGGTGAGTTGTGTTGGCGGGGTCACTAGAGGTCAGTTGTGTTGGCGGGGTCACTGGAGGTCAGTTGTGTTGGCGGGGTCACTGGAGGTCAGTTGTGTTGGCGGCGTCACTGGAGGTGAGTTATGATGGTGGGACCATGGGTTGTGAGTTGTGTTGGTGGGGGTCACTGAAGGTGAGTTGTGTTGGTGGGGTCACTGGAGGTGAGTTGTGTTGGTGGGATCACAAGATGTGAGTTGTGTTGGCAGGATCACTGGAGCTGTATTGTGTTGGCGGGGTCACTGGAGAAGAGTTGTGTTGGTGGGGTCACTGGAGATGAGTTATGTTATTGGGGTCACAAGACATGAGTTGTGTTGCTGGGGTCACTGGAGGTGAGTTGTGTTTGTGGGGTCACTGAAGGTGAGTTGTGTTGGCAGGGTCACTGGAGGTGAGTTGTGTTGGCGGGGTCACTGGAGGTGAGTTGTGTTGGTGGGATCACAAGACATGAGTTGTGTTGGTGGGGTCACTGGAGGTGAGTTGTGTTGGGGGGGTCTCTGAAGGTGAGTTGTGTTGGTGGGGTCATAAGACATGAGTTGTGTTGGTGGGGTCACTGGAGGTGAGTTGTGTTGGCGGGGTCACTGGAGGTGAGTTGTGTTGGTGGGATCACAAGACGTGAGTTGTGTTGGTGGGGTCACTGGAGGTGAGTTGTGTTGGCGGGATCACTGAAGGTGAGATGTGTTGGCAGGATCATTGGAGGTGAGTTGTGTTGGCAGGATCACTGGAGGTGTATTGTGTTGGCGGGGTCACTGGAGGTGAGTTATGTTGGTGGAGTCACTGGAGGTGAGTTGTGTTTGCGGGGTCACTGAAGGTGAGTTGAGTAGGCAGGGTCACTGGAGACGAGTCATGTTGGTGGGACCATGGGTTGCGAGTTGTGTTGGTGGGGTCACTGAAGGTGAGTTGTGTTGGCAGGATCACTGGAGGTGTATTGTGTTGGCGGGGTCACTGGAGGAGAGTTGTGTTGGTGGGGTCACTGGAGGTGAGTTATGTTGGTGGGGTCACATGACATGAGTTGTGTTGGTGGGGTCACGGGAGTTGAGTTGTGTTGGAAGGGTCACTGAAGTTGAGTTATGTTGGTGGGGTCACTGGAGGTGAGTTGTGTTGGCGGAGTCACTGGAGGTGAATTGTGTTGGTGGGATCACAAGACATGAGTTGTGTTGGTGGGGTCACTGGAGGTGAGCTGTGTTGGCGGGGTCACTGAAGGTGAGTTGTGTTGGCGGGGTCACTGGAGGTGAGTTGTGTTGGCGGGGTCACTGAAGGTAAGTTGTGTTGGTGGGGTCACTGGAGGTGAGTTGTGTTGGTGGGATCACAAGACGTGAGTTGTGTTGGTGGGGTCACTGGAGGTGAGTTGTGTTGGCGGGATCACTGAAGGTGAGATGTGTTGGCAGGATCATTGGAGGTGAGTTGTGTTGGCAGGATCACTGGAGGTGTATTGTGTTGGCGGGGTCACTGGAGGTGAGTTGTGTTGGTGGAGTCACTGGAGGTGAGTTGTGTTTGCGGGGTCACTGAAGGTGAGTTGAGTAGGCAGGGTCACTGGACGCGAGTCATGTTGGTGGGACCATGGGTTGCGAGTTGTGTTGGTGGAGTCACTGAAGGTGAGTTGTGTTGGCGGGGTCACTGGAGGTGAGTTGTGTTGGCGGGGTCACTGGAGGAGAGTTGTGTTAGCGGGGTCACTGGAGGTGAGTTGTGTTGGTGGGGTCACTGAAGTTGAGTTGTGTTGGCGGGGTCACTGGAGGTGAGTTGTGTTGGTGGGATCACAAGACATGAGTTGTGTTGGTGTGGTCACTGGAGGTGAGTTGTGTTGCCGGGGTCACTGAAGGTAAGTTGTGTTGGTGGGGTCACTGGAGGTGAGTTGTGTTGGTGGGATCACAAGACGTGAGTTGTGTTGGTGGGGTCACTGGAGGTGAGTTGTGTTGGCGGGATCACTGAAGGTGAGATGTGTTGGCAGGATCATTGGAGGTGAGTTGTGTTGGCAGGATCACTGGAGGTGTATTGTGTTGGCGGGGTCACTGGAGGTGAGTTATGTTGGTGGAGTCACTGGAGGTGAGTTGTGTTTGCGGGGTCACTGAAGGTGAGTTGAGTAGGCAGGGTCACTGGAGGCGAGTCATGTTGGTGGGACCATGGGTTGCGAGTTGTGTTGGTGGAGTCACTGATGGTGAGTTGTGTTGGCGGGGTCACTGGAGGAGAGTTGTGTTAGCGGGGTCACTGGAGGTGAGTTGTGTTGGTGGGGTCACTGAAGTTGAGTTGTGTTGGCGGGGTCACTGAAGTTGAGTTGTGTTGGCGGGGTCACTGAAGTTGAGTTGTGTTGGCGGGGTCACTGGAGGTGAGTTGTGTTGGTGGGGTCACTGGAGGTGAGTTGTGTTGGTGGGGTCACTGAAGTCGAGTTGTGTTGGCGGGGTCACTGGAGGTGAGTTGTGTTGGTGAGATCACTGGAGGTGAGTTGTGTTGGTGGGGTGACTGAAGTTGAGTTGTGTTGGCGGGGTCACTGGAGGTGAGTTGTGTTGGTGGGGTCACTGGAGGTGAGTTGTGTTGGTGAGGTCACTGAAGTCGAGTTGTGTTGGCGGGATCACTGGAGGTGAGTTGTGTTGGCGGGGTCACTGGAGGAGAGTTGTGTTAGCGGGGTCACTGGAGGTGAGTTGTGTTGGTGCGATCACTGGAGGTGAGTTGTGTTGGTGGGCTGACTGAAGTTGAGTTGTGTTGGCGGGGTCACTGGAGGTGAGTTGTGTTGGCGGGGTCACTGGAGGTGAGTTGTGTTGGCGGGGTCACTGGGTGTGATTTGTGTTGGTGGGGTCGCTGGAGGTGAGTTGTGTTGGTGGTGTCACTGAAGTCGAGTTGTGTTGGCGGGGTCACTGGAGGTGCATTGTGTTGGTGAGATCACTGGAGGTGAGTTGTGCTGGTGGGTTGACTGAAGTTGAGTTGTGTTGGCGGGGTCACTGGAGGTGAGTTGTGTTGGCGGGGTCACTGGGGGTGAGTTGTGTTGGCGGGGTCACTGAAGTTGAGTTGTGTTGGTGAGATCACTGGAGGTGAGTTGTGTTGGCGGGGTCACTGAAGTTGAGTTGTGTTGGCGGGGTCACTGAAGTCGAGTTCTGTTGGCGGGGTCACTGGAGGTGAGTTGTGTTGGTGAGATCACTGGAGGTGAGTTGTGTTGGTGGGTTGACTGAAGTTGAGTTGTGTTGGCGGGGTCACTGGAGGTGAGTTGTGTTGGCGGGGTCACTGGAGGTGAGTTGTGTTGGCGGGGTCACTGGGGGTGAGTTGTATTGGTGGGGTCACTGAAGTTGAGTTGTGTTGGCGGGGTCACTGGAGGTGAGTTGTGTTGGTGGGGTCACTGGAGGTGAGTTGTGTTGGTGGGATCACTGGAGGTGAGTTGTGTTGGCGGCGTCACTGGAGGAGAGTTGTGTTAGCGGGGTCACTGGAGGTGAGTTGTGTTGGTGTGGTCACTGAAGTTGAGATGTTTTGGCGGGGTCACTGGAGGTGAGTTGTGTTGGCGGGGTCACTGGGGGTGAGTTGTGTTGGCGGGGTCACTGGAGGTGAGTTGTGTTGGCGGGGTCACTGAAGTTGAGTTGTGTTGGCGGGGTCACTGGAGGTGAGTTGTGTTGGCGGGGTCACTGGGGGTGAGTTGTGTTGGCGGGGTCACTGAAGTTGAGTTGTGTTGGCGGGGTCACTGGAGGTGAGTTGTGTTGGCAGGGTCACTGGAGGT
>BLSH010510097.1:38237-67759 GCA_018402905.1 Glandirana rugosa
GGGGGTCACACACAGGAGGACTGGGGAGGTCACACACAGGAGGACTGGGGGGAGGCAGGAGGACACACACTGGGGGGGTCAGGAGGACACACACTGGAGGGGGGGTCAGGAGGACACACACTGGGGGGGGTCAGGAGGACACACACTGGAGGGGGGGTCAGGAGGACACACACAAGAGGGGGGTCAGGAGGACACACAAGAGGGGGGTCAGGAGGACACACAAGAGGGGGGTCAGGAGGACACAGTCTCGGGGGGTCAGGTCTACATGAAAGGGAGAAGCAATCTAATTTGTCAGCTACTAACAGCACCTCTATGCTAAGCTGCAGTGACTCAGCAGACTCAGCATAGAGGTGCCTGTAAACGAATGTACCTTGTACTGCAAGCTGAGCTCACTTCCAGGAACAGTCAGTCGGCTCAGCTCCCTCTGCTCACACCTCCCTCTACCAAGTTCCAAACGGGCGCGATCTCTGGCACAGACACACTCCCATCCCGCCCACTCAAGCAACAGCCTGCAGGAGAGAGGCTAAAAAACTGCTGGGGGAGGTACAGGGACGGAGAGTGCAGTCCCGACGTGTCTGTACTAATTCATGCTGAGAATGGCTGCGAGTTGTCCCGACCGCGGCTCTGGTTACCCGGGTTGCGCTTGGCCACACACAGAGTGTGTAATATTTTCTCGGGGGGAGCAATTGCCCCGTTGCCCCCCTACCTGGATCCGCCCCTGATGCCACCAGGCTGCAAGTGCATGCAGGGTAGTTTCTAGAGGCAAGCCTCATGTACATTTAGCATTGTGTGAACAGATCAGAACCTTTAAACCCTATCTAATGGGGAAGCAACTGGAAGCTAATTTCCACAGGAAATATCTTAATTACTAATAGAGATATGAAAATCAAATGATTTGTAATGACTCGCTTCTAACAGTTTGAGCCACGAAAACCATTTACTACAGAAAACAAAACTATCACTAGGCATGACACAATACAGTATCTTGAGGTAGGATCAACGTTATACGCTCAATTATAATTGTTGTGACTTGTAACCACTGAAAGCCATTTACATTAAGAAAGAGGAAACTATCATTAGGCAACATGCCAATGCCATACAACACAGGCTTGGAGTAAGATCAACGTAACTTTAAAGCGGTAGTAAACCCATGCATTTAACAGGTTAAAAACCAGTCACATTTCAGGCATGTGCCGGAAATGTAACACTCCCATTGGTTGTGCTCTAAACCAAACTGTCAAACCATCCAATGGCTGGTGTCATAGCTGATCACATGTGCAACATCATGGCAGTTGTAGATTAAACAGAGGCCAAGATGGCAGCTTCCTTGGCTGAAAATGATAGGAGGGTTTACTACCACTTTAAGGAGTTTTTCTTTATGCAGCATTAGCTATTAAAAGTCAATAACAGTCAGCCATTAAGCTATATAACCTGTAAAGGTTGCAAGTAAAATGAAACATGTCTAACCACTTCAATACAGGGCACTTATGCACCTTCCTGTCCAGACCAATTTTCAGCTTTCAGTGCTCTCACAATTTGAATGACAATTACTCAGTCATGCTACACTGTATCAAACAAAATTTTTATAATTTTCTTCTCAGCTTTCTTTTGGTGGTATTTAATCACCGCTGGGTTTTTTATTTTTTGCTATATAAGTGAAAAAAGAATAAAAATGTTGAAAAAAAAGCACTTTTTTTTGTTTCTATTGTAAAATTGTGCAAATAAGTCATTTTCCTGGCACCTCCATGGCAGCACACAGATGATAGAGCTCCGCCTCGACTCCTCCACTAGCACCAGTAAATAGCATAAATTAAAGAGGTAGACCCTCCCCCAATATTCTCCTTTTTTTCCTCATACCTTTGATCAGTGAAGAAGGTAGCATCAGATCCATACCTCTGCTGAAGGGGTAAGCCTCTCCCGAGCGCAGTCCCTGTACTTGGGCCACTATTAGAGCTAAGCAGCCTGGGAACCTCTTCTGCAGATCTTTTGGGGGTTTGCAGTGTTTCCTCACAGGAACGCAATCTGCCATCTTATTTTAAGGTTGGTACTGTATATGTTGGTGGGGAAGCCGCAGAATCAGTTTATTCCCTCTCTAATTTATCTTCCACCTTTTTCTTTTTTATTTCTCTCCTTTCTCACTATTTGCTTTCCCAGGTCAGGTCTCCTTTAATTGCCATCCTAGAGACGTCCTTGCATTGGTGGCGGCCATCTTTGGTTTTCTCCCTATCGCTGGCTTCTTCTCCCTGGGGTCATCCTTTCCCGGGCATTCTCGTGCTGGCCGGAGCGGCGGGTCAGGTGCGCAGTCGAGGAGGAGTTGAGGCGGTAGCGGCGGGAGGTTTCGCCAGCCATTCTAACTAAGGGAGAGTGTGCTTAATTTCCCTTCCCTTGCCAGTAGTTAGGAGGGCTTCAGGATTAGTGCCTCCCTCATCTGGTATTTAAAGCCCCACTCTACAGAAGGAAGTCTGCTGACACCTGCCTGCAGCCTTAGGCCTCACATCTGCTTTTGCCTGGTAAGTTTAGGCAAGTGCTGTTTTTACTTTAAAAAAAAAAATAAGGGTAAGGAAAATAATGAAATACTTGTTCTGATTAATCTATATTTTTTCTAAGCTGATCCTGTCGCTGTACCCGCTATGAGCCATTCACCTCACGGGCAAGATCCGCAATTATGTAAGGTATGTGATCGCTGGCATAAGTAAAAAAAAAAAAAAGGGAAAAAGAGTGCACTGTTTTAAAAAAAAATGAATTTTTTTTCCTCTGTTGCAGCCCTGTCCACTCAAAGGGATCAAGGAGATCTTCTAGGGATCATGACGATCATCGGGAACATAGCCCAGGGCACAGGACCTACTCTTCGCATCACAGATCTGTCAAGAGGTCCAGTTCACAAAGACACTACCAATCTCGCTCCCCTGCTGAGCGTCCTGTTAGAAAGAAGTGCTGTGCTGGGCTTGTGGGGCTACCCCTCTTCCAGACAAGCTGGTATGCAGGAGCTGCTTTAGAGACTATGCAGCAGACAGAGAGAGGGAAAGTGAGCAGGTTGTGGAGTTGCTTGAGAGAACAATGAAGGACTCTTTCTCAGAGCTGGCGGCTATGAGGTCTGAACAGCTGACAGTTTATGGGGCTCAGCTACCAGAGATGACCCATGACGCCCCAGGTCCATCCTCTGCCAGCACTCCCATTCCTCCCTGGGGTCAAGCCCCAAGGGATCCTCCGCAAGAGGATCTCTCTGAAGATTCAGGGCCATCCGGTTTCAACTTTTCGCTCCTCCAGACCTTTATTCAGGCCGTCAAGATGGCCATCAAATGGGAAGAACCGGAGGAGCAGCCGCAAAAATCTAAAAAATATTTCCCTCACCTTAAGAAAAGGAGAACGGTATTTCCCATGATGAGTGAGATTGAGGAGGTTTGAGGCCCTAGGCTGCTCCCCAGAGATCATTTCAACACCAAAAAAGCCGACAACCAGCGCTATATATGGGAAGATTTGGAACAAATTGCTAACCTTTGCTGCAGGGGCAAACTTCAATCCGAATTCTCCCTCATCAGTCAATATTCTGGCCTTCCTTCAGACGGGTCTTAACCTGGGGCTAGGTCTCAGCTCACTTAAAGTACAAATAGCAGCTTTGTCAGCAACAATCAGCACTAGATGGGCAGAACACCCACTAGTAATAACATTCCTCAAGGGAGTAATAAAGACCAGACCACCGGTCAGACGTGCCTTCCCGCAGTGGGACCTTTCCTTAGTGCTGGAGGTGTTGACCGAAGCACTTTTTGTGCCCCTGGATCAGATCTCAATCTGGAACTTGTCATTAAAGACAGCCTTTCTGCTGGCAATCACATCAGGCAGGAGAATTCCTGAGCTCCATGCCTTAGGAATTGGGAACAAACACATTTCCTTTTTTCCAGACAGAGTGGAGCTTCGTCCAGTTCGAGGCTTCAGTCCAAAGGTCACTTCAGCAAACCACTTGAGAGAACCATGGGTCTTACCTGTCTTCTCTGACTCTCATCCAGATGTATGCCAAAGCTTGGACATTGCCACAATCCTCAGGGCATACCTTGAAGCAACAAGAGACTTCAGGATCTCGGATAGGCTATTTGTGATTCCATGGGGTAAAAACAGAGGCAAGGGGGCCTCCAGTAGGACACTTGCATCATGGATTGTCAAGCTGATACAGAAGGTTTACAAGGCTAGGAATATGGATCCTCCGACACAGGTGAAGGCTCATTCCACAAGGGCAGTATCAGCTTCTTGGGCAGCAAGGGCAAATGTTTCTCTGGAAACCATTTGCAGGGCTACCACATGGTCATCACACGTACATTCCTACGATATTACAGGGTCGATCCAGGAGCCCTCACCACAGTAGAATTCAGTAGAAGTCCAGTCCAGGAAGCACTGTCTAAATAAAGTTATTTGAAGCATTTCCCACCCTTGTGAAGCTAGTTATTTATCATCTGTATGCTGCCATGGAGGCGCCAGGAAAAGGGAAAATTGTTTCATACTTACGGTAATTTTCCTTTCCTGGTGCCAATCCATGGAAGCATACACTCCCACCCTCTGTATTCTATATTAATTTTAATATCCTCTTTAATTTATGCTATTCACTGGTCCTAGGGGAGGAGTCGAGAAGGAGCTCTATCATCTGTATTCTGCCATGGATTGGCACCAGGAAAGGAAAATTATGGTAAGTATGAAACAATTTTCCGTTTTTCTTCATAAATTTGGGCCAAAATTTATACTGCTACATATTTTTGGTAAAAATAACCCAAATTAGTGGATATTATTTAGTCTGTGTGAAAGTTATAGAGTCTACAACCTATGGTGCTGTAATGGAAATTTGTAAGTTCTGTATATAATTGTATTCTATTTTGTATGTATTGCACACTGCACTCATTGTGCACACAGCACTAATAATGTTTTCATTACATGTTTGTATTCTTTCAAGTCCTGATTAGAATTAGCCTGCCTATGTTACGCCCCTTGTTACCATACAAGTACAATTGTAATATTAATGTGATACCTACGTAATCATGTGTATAACCTTCAATTGCTTCATAATAAAGCAGAACAGTTATTTGGAAAAATGCTGAGTGTATATTTTGTGTCTGTTCCCTACTGCAGTAGTTATTAATTTGCAACCACTAATCAATATGAGGATAGGAGTTGCCTATCTATAAAATTCCAGGTCAGATAACGAGCTTTGCCTTAGGAAGGAATTTACAGGTGACCCTAAGAATCTGAAACGAGGAGCTTGAGACGATCTGGGAATTTCTGCTAATCAGAGGTACGCCTTTTGCTTACATTTGAGTTATCAGACTTCCTTGATCGGTAAGGCATTTTCGTGACAAAAGGTACCTATTTTACTCCCCTTAATTGAACTGTATTGATTGGTGGTTATATGTTATGTCGTCGCTGTATACTGTCCATCAAAGTGTTATAGATAAGTAAAGGAAGAATATTGCTGTTCACAGGTTAATGAAGGTACAGGTACACATCTGCTAGATAAAGTAGTTTAGAGGCAAGAGGATATAGGCACAAGTAGAGAAGACTGGCCAGTCATGGGCATCATATTACAGTATATCACAAAAGTGAGTACACCCCTCACATTTTTGTGAATATTTTATATCTTTTGATGTGACACCACTGAAGAAATTACACTTTGCTACAATGTAAAGTAGTGAGTGTACAGCTTGTATAATAGTGTAAATTTGCTGTCTCCTCAAAATAACTCAACACACAGCCATTAATGTCTAAGTGAAAATGTGCAAATTGGGCCCAAAGTGTCAATATTTTGCATGGCCACCATTATTTTCCAGCACTGCCTTAACCCTCTTGGGCATGGAGTTCACCAGAGCTTCCCAGGTTGCCACTGGAGTCCTCTTCCACTCCTCCAAGAGGGCATCATGGAGTTGGTGGATGTTAGAGATCTTGCGCTCCTCCATGTTCCATTTGAGGATGCCTCACAGATGCTCAATAGGGTTTAGGTCTGGAGACATGCTTGGCCAGTCCATCACCTTTACCCTCAGCTTCATTAGCAAGGCAGTTGTTTTCTTGGAGGTGTGTTTGGGGTAGTAATCATGTTGAAATACTGCCCTGCGCCCTAGCCCCCGAAGGGAGGGGATCATGGTCTACTTCATTATGTCACAGTACATGTTGGTATTCATGGTTCGCTCAGTGAACTGTAGCTTCCCAGTGCCGGCAGCACTCATGCAGCCACAGACCATGACTATCCCACCACAATGCTTGACTGTAGGTAAGACACATTTGTCTTTGTACTCATCACCTGGTTGCTTTCACACATGCTTGACGCCATCCGAACCAAATAAGTTTATCTTGGTCTAATCAGACCACAGGACATGGTTCCAGTAATCCATGTCTTTAGTTTGCTTGTCTTCAGAAAATTGTTTGCGGGTTTTCTTGTGCTTCATCTTTAGAAGAGGCTTCCTTCTGGAAAGACAGCCATGCAGACCAATTTGATGAAGTGTGCGGCGTATGGTCTGAGCACTGACAGGCTGATCCCCCCACCCCTACAACCTCCGCAGCAATGCTGGCAGCACTCATAGGTCTATTTCCCAAAAGACAACCTCTGTATATGACGCTGAGCATGTGCACTCAACTTCTTTGGTTGACCATTGTGAGGCTTGTTCTGAGTGGAACCTGTCCTGTTAAACCGCTGTATGGTCTTGGCCACCATGCTGCAGCTCAGTTTCAGGGACTTGGTGGTCTTCTTATAGCCTAGGCCATCTTTCTGTAGAGCAACAGTTCTTTTTTTCACCGAAACACAGACTACACTCCTCGATGCGCCCATTACCAGGGATGAAATTGCTACAGCAATTTCGCAAATGGCCAAGTCTAAAGCCCCAGGGACTGATAGCTTGCCAGTTGAATTTTATGCCACATACTGAGAATTGTTAATCCCTAAATTAAAGGCCCTCTATAGTCATATATTCAATTCAGGTACCCTTCCATCCTCTATGCAAGAGGCTAAAATGATTGTCATACCCAAACCAGGAAAGGATCCTACATCCCGGACTCATTTCACCCTATATCACTACTCCAAGTAGACGTTAAAATCTTAGCCAAGATCCTTGCAACCCGCTTAAATGCGGCTATCCTGTCTCTGGTACACCCTGACCAGACTGGCTTTATGCCTGGGAAGAACACGGCCATGAATATACGCCGTCTCTTTCTGAACCTGCAGGCATCCCACGAAGGCTCTGGCTCGCGGGTAATCATGGCATTGGACGCAGCGAAGGCATTCAATTCAATAGAATGACTGTACTTGCTGGAATGCCTGAAAAAATATGGCTTTGGTCCTAATTTTATAAGATAGATAATGTTGTTATATCAGGCGCCGAGAGCCAGGGTCCTTGTTAATGGTTGGAGGTCTGAGCAGTTCTTTCTGGAAAGGGGTACCAGACAGGGATGCCCCCTATCCCCCTTATTATATGCCCTTGCGGCCGAGCCTATGGCAATAGCCATTCGGGCCCACCCAGCCATTAGAGGGCTGCAACTAGGAGACACAATCGAAAAGATTAGTCTCTATGCTGACGACACTATTTTGTATCTAGCAGACTCAGGGCTGTCACTTCAAACAGTGCTCCAGGTAACAGACACTATTGCTATGAAGGAGAGATACACTGCTCCAGGTCAGGGTGTACACCTGATACAAATCTGTGGTGCCTGCCACAGCTCGCCACTGCTACTCATGTGCACAACAAGACAGGTAGGCGGCACTCCACGGATATTTTTCAGCTTGCAGTTTATTCCAAAATATGGCATGTACAGGTACAAGTACAGGTAGGTACAGGTAGGTAAACGCGTTTCACTCGGTATCTCTGAGCTTACCTACCTGTACCTACCTGTACTTGTACCTGTACATGCCATATTTTGGAATAAACTGCAAGCTGAAAAATATCTGTGGAGTGCTGCCTACCTGTCTTGCTGTGCAATAGACATTATTGGTCAGCATTCAGGACATCAAATTAACTGGTCCAAGTCCCAGATCCTTCCTATAGACCAGTTTCCACCATCTCACAATCTTCTACTCTTCCCCTACCAAGAGTGTCACTCCTCAAATATTTGGGGATACGCATGACTAGGCAACTCAGAGACTACTACTCATTAAATTTAGAACCCCTTATAGCACTCGTCAAGACTAAAACACAAATATGGACCAGATTGCCCCTGGGGGTAATGGGTAGGATCAACCTTACAAAAATGATACTACTTCCTAAGATACTGTATCTTATGTGGCACTCGCCGCTTTATATTCCCCTCCGGTTCTTTAAGATGCTTGACTCTATTTTAAATTCCTTTGTTTGGGGCCATGGGAGACACAAATTGTCCTGGACTGTCCTCAAAAACCCCACCACGCTGGGGGGAGTGGCTCTCCCTGACCTTTGTGACTATTATATTGCCTCCCAGCTATCTCATATATTTTACTACACCAAACAGGAAGCTGGGAGATATCAGAATCTATCGGGCCATTGGCCCGATCACCCTGCGTATTCCCCATTGCAGATCATTATTAGAGGAAGAAATACTCAGCACTTACCCCGATTTAACGAGGGTATGCAAGTACATCAACATAAAATATACCACCTGGTCTTGTGTAAATGAAACTTCCCAAAAATACACTCCCACACCCCCATTTGGTACAATACCCAGCTCCCAGAATTACTTAGAGTCCCAGACCCGATGGTCTTGATTTTGAAGGGTATACTATATCTACATCAAGTCATGACCGAATCGGGACCCAAAACCTTCCAAGCTCTCAAGGACGAATTCTCGCTCCCAAATAACCTCCTATTTAGGGTTCTTCAACTCCGACACGTGCTACAGGCCCAATTTTGAAACACATCACTATCACTTACAACTCTCCCCATCATTGACATCATTCTGGAGACAGACACTGCCAAATTAACCTCCACCTTGTATTCTACCCTGCGCCTTCCCCAAGCCTCAGCACTGGCCGATAAACTTAAAAATAAATGGGAAACAGAGGTAGGCACCATAGAGGATGAAGACTGGCAGGAAATTCTTGCTAATGTCAAGCTAACCTCCCCCAAGGTATCCGACAGGCTGACTCAACTTTATATTTTACACCAGGCGTATCTCACACGGGGGGTCAGCCTGTCAGTGTTCAGACCATACACTGCATCAAAATGGTCTGCATTGCTGTCGTCCCAGAAGGAAGCCTCTTCTAAAGATGATGCACAAGAAAGCCCACAAACAGTTTGCTGCAGACAAAGGACATGGGTTGTTAGAACCATGTCCTGTGGTTTGATGGGACCAAGATAAACTTATTTGGTTCAGATGGTATCAAGTGTGTATGGTGGCGACTAGGTGAGGAGTACAAAGACAAGTGTGTCTTGTCTACATTCAAGCATGGTGATGGGAGTTTCATGGTCTGGGGCTGCATGTGTGCTGCCAGCACTGGGGAGCTACAGTTCATTGAGGGAACCATGAATGCCAACATGTACTGTGACCTACTGAAGCAGAGCATGATCCCTTCCCTTCAGAGACTGGGCCGCAGAGCAGTATTCCAACATAACGACCCCAAACACAACTCCAGGATGACCATTGCCTTGCTAAAGAAGCGGAGGGTAAAGGTGATGGACTGGCCAAGCATGTTTCCAGACCTAAACCCTACTGAGCATCTGTGGGGCATCCTCAAATGGAAGGTGGTGGAACACAAGGTCTCTAACATCCACCAGCTCTGTGATGTCGTCATGGAGGAGTGGAAGAGGACTCCAGTGGCAACCTGTGAAGCTCTGGTGAATTCCATGCCCAAGAGGGTTAAGGCAGTGCTGGGAAATAATGGTGGCCACACAAAATATTGAAACTTTGGGCCCAATTTGGACATTTTCACTTAGGGGTGTACTCACTTTTGTTGCCAACGGTTTAGACATACTACGGATACTGGAAGCCTGTGCTAGCATTTCTCCTGCGGTGTTGCTCTCAATGTGTGAAGAGTGGGAGAAGAGGGTTGCATTGACAATCCAACACAATGGGCAGCACATTGAACACATTTTATAAGTGGTCAGAAACTTGTAAATAACTCATGAAAGAATAAAGTTACGTTAAAACCAAGCACACCATTGTTTTTCTTGTGAAATTCCCAATAAGTTTAATGTGTCACATGACCCTCTTCCTATTGAAAAAACAAAAGTTGGATTCAAAATGGCCAACTTCAAAATGGCCGCCATGGTCACCACCCATCTTGAAAAGTTTCCCCCCTCACATACACTAATGTGCCACAAACAGGAAGTTAATATCACCAACCATTCCCATTTTATTAAGGTGTATCCATATAAATGGCCCACCCTGTATATTCTCAGCACTAAGAATTCTAGTGTACAAAGTCCATGTATCACTTCTCCATAAACAAAAGTCCCTCTACCAGTGTTCTATATATATAAAACTTCAACACAAATATCTTAACGTCATTCCAAAGGCAGAAGGTTTTTTCACCTTATACTTACCTGAGCCCAATCCCGATACAATGATGTGCACAGGAGCAGAGGCTCTCTCCCTCCTCATTGGCTCAGAGACAGCAGTGGGAGTCAATGGCTCTTGCTGCAGCCAATTACAGCCAGTGACAAGGGGGCAGGGTGGGGCTGAACCCTGCTCTGTGTGTCTTATGCACACACAGAGTGCGGCTCTGGAACAGAGTGCCCCCATAGCAAGCAGCTTGTTATGGGGGCACTTGGCGGGGGAGGAGCCAGGAGTTAACACAAGAGTTAACCCAGGGGACCCAAGAGGAAGATCAGGGCTGCTTTGTGCAAAACCATTACACAGAGCAGTTAAGTATAACATGTTTGTTATTATAACAAAAAAAATTAAATTTTGAATCACTTTACTCACCAGAAGTATAGATCCTTATGTATTATTGGGTCAAATCAAGTAGGCGTAGGACTGAAAGTAACCACCAGGTGTCACTAACGCTTCCCATCTTCCACTGCTAGTGGTAGTGAAAAGATATATTTCAGTTACTGCAGTTTATTACAGTTCATCATCTGTCTGATGGTGCCCTTTGATGGTAAAAAGGATATTGCTGCATTTCACCACATGTCTGATGGCGCCCTCTGGTGGTGGAAAAGTATATTGCTGCATTACACCATAAGTATGATATCGCCCTCTGGTGGTGGAAAAGTATATTGCAGCTACTGCTTTTTGCCTCTGGTGTTGAAAATGTATTATGCAGTTCACCATTAGTATGATGACGCCATCTTGTGGTGAAAAAGTATATTGCAGATAGCACATTACACCATACATGTGATGGCGTCCTCTGTTGGTGGAAAAGTACATTGCAGGTACTGCAGTTTTTTACAGTTCCCCATCTGTCTGCTGGTGCACTCCGGTCGTGTAACTAAGCAGCAGGTGTCACTCACTCTTCCCACCTTCCACTGCCAGTAATCCTTCTCTTACAATTTCCCTCATAGAAAAAAAATAATAAAAACATCATAGTGCAGTACTATCCAACCTAAATCACCCCCCCCCCCCCCCCAGGAATTGAGATCACATAAATCACACTGTGCTCCTATTCCTGGAGTCTCACCAGAGGCACTGACCTCAATGTGTCTTATGCAGCAAAATCCTCCCTGGTCTTCACACGTCTCCAGCTTAAGGAAAGAAACTCAGCCGTGTAATATTTTTGTTAAGAAAAAACACTAAATATTTATTTATTTATATATTATATGCCTACATGTACAAAAGTAGGCACCACCACACACATCTACTAAAATCAAAGATGGCCGTGCCATAATTTCCGGTCGCGATGATGTATTTCTGGTTCTGGTTTCATACTGCTGATGGTGCCCTCTGGTGGTGAAAATGTATATTGCAGATACTGTCGTTTACCATCTGTCTGATTACGCCCTCTGTTGGTGGAAAAGTATATTGCAGCTACTGCATGTCATCGTCCATTTTATTGCATCCTTTGTTGGTGAAAGATTATATTACAAATACTGCATTTCACAATACATCTGATAACGCCCTCTAGTGGTAAAAATAAAATGTAATTACTGTTGTTTATTACCTTTCATCATCTGTCTTATGACACCATATGGTGGTTAAAAAGTATAATTCAGCTACTGCAGTTCACCATTCATCTGATGGTGTCATATTGTGGTGGAAAGGTATATTGCAGATACTGCATTACACTATTAGTATGATGGCGCCACCTGGTGGCGGAAAAGTATATTGCAGACACTGCATACGTCTGATGACCTCTTGCGGTGCAAAAGTGTATTGCAGATACTGCATTGCACTATTAGTATGATGGCACCATCTTGTGGTGGAAAAGTGTAATGCAGATACTGCAGTTCACCATTAGTATAATGGTGTCTTCGGATCGTGGAAGAGGACATTGCAGTTACTGCATTTCACCATACACCTGATGATGCCCTCTAGTGGTGAAAAGGCAAATTGCCATTTTCACACCACGGTCAAACTGCAAGAGGACCAAGAGGGCAGGGTTGTAAAGATTAAGATCAGCCCATAATGTGGCTGCTGTAGGATCTCTGCATGTTTTTTTAGTTCAGACCCCGGTAAGTTGGCTTTTCGCCCAGTAGAATGCATCTGTTATGACCATGGACCGTAATGCTGCATGATAGCCAAAAGTGTTAAAGGAGCCTGACTGTATTCATATTGGAACTTGGGAAACAAACTAGGAGAGCCCCTAGTGGACAGGATGTGTCAGCTGATGTTACCTCGGTAGATTGAGATATTAATGTGAGTATACATCCATCTGGAGGTGAGAGTTCTGTGAGCAGAGTGATGGCACAATTGCTTATCATTAAAAGAACAACATTCATAGACCTGGTGTTGGGCGTTAATTCTTACAAGAAAGAAGATATTTATTCACCACTATTGTCCATTTTGGAAGTCATTGGAGAGACGTATTACACTTTTATTTATATTTTTGCACTTAGAATGCCATGTCACTTTTTATGTAAGCTTATTTTTGCATATGCTTAGAGCTTTATATTAATCACAATCACTACAGTATTTGTATATTTTATTATTGCATCATGCATTCATATTTTATTCACATTAGATCTGCATTGATGTAGGGATAGTGCAGCATCACAGTTTATTTATATATTTTACAGTTACTGCAGTTTATTACAGTTCATCATGTCTGATAGCATGCTCTGGTGGTAGAAAAGTATATAGCAGCTACTGCTTTTTACCACATGTAAGAGAGTGCCCTCTGGTGTTGAAAATGTACAATGCAGATACTGCAGTTCATTAGTATGATGGCACCATCTGGTGGTGAAAAAGTATATTGCAGATACTGCATTAGACCATACACATGATGGCGTCCTCTAGTAATGAAAAAGTACATTGCAGTTACTGTAGTTCCCCATTCATCTACTAGCACCCTTTGGTAGTAAGAGAGCGTAAGAGAGTGCCCTCTGGTGTTGAAAATGTACTATGCAGATACTGCAGTTCATTAGTATGATGGCACCATCTGGTGGTGAAAAAGTATATTGCCGATACTGCATTACACCATACTCATGATGGCGTCCTCTAGTAATGAAAAACTACATTGCAGTTACTGTAGTTCCCCATTCATCTACTAGCACCCTTTGGTGGTAAAAATGTATATTGTAGCTACTGCAGTTCACCATATGGCTGATGGCGCCCTCTGGTGGTGAAAAAGTATATTGCAGATACTGCACTTCACCATATGTCTAATGTGCCCTCTGGTGGTGAAAAAGTATATTGCAGCTACTGCACTTCACCATATTTATGATAGCGCCTTCTTGTGGCGAAAATGTATATTGCGCAGGTAATGCAATTTATTACCCAGTCCCAGTCTTACACTTGACCCGGTGTTTTGGTGGTTTATATTTTACCACCACTAGGTGGAGTATGTCCTTTATATTACTTTCCTCATTTTTAATTATATGGATTATATGTTTTTATGCTTTGCCATTATCTCCTATTCTGGTTTGTGATGTCATGATTGATTTAATATGTTATTTATTTGCTGCTTTTTGGTTTTAATCGGGGGCAGCGATGCCCTCTGTTTTGATGATAAGGCTCCGGAGTTTAGAAGACCGGATGTGACGCATGTAAGTGTGTCTCTTCCACTTCCTGTCTTTGGAGCGCAACGGCAGTGACGCCGTGCATTCCAGAGCTCTGTTTCCGGCCAGTGTATATTTTAGGCGTTCGCGATATAGCTGGCCAGCCTCTGACGACATCCCATTGGCTGAAACGCGTCAGTCGGACACACAGCATGTCGAGTACACCGAGACCACGGATTGTGATTTTATATACAAGCTTGTATTGTTCACCTCTATGTGAGTATAATTTTTAATAAACTTCATTGAACGCTTTACGGGCTTCACTATTGGCTGCTTCCTTTGTTCCCTATGCATACACCCAATGGAATACTGAGGAGTGGTTGTGTGGATGTTCCGAGGTGCATATTTTACAGAGGATTTATTGATTCCCGGCTGCTTTGGAGTGTATCATACATTGCTGTTAACATTTCTTCATCTGGTAAGGGGACTTGCTGGGCACAGTGGTGGAGTGTGCTGCTTGGTTCATGCAGAAGCTGGTGTTGGGATTCCTGCTATTTAAAGGACATTTCTTTGGTTTTAGCGCGGATTTGAACCCCACTTTTAATATTAAATTTATTACAATTCACCTTCTGTCTGCTGGCACCCTCCGGTGGTGACAGAGTATTTTGCAGATACTGCAGTTCACCATCCATCTGCTGGTGCCCTCTGGTGGTGGAAAAGGATATTGCAGCCACTTTACACTTAGAATTACATTAAATGATCACCAGAAGTATAAATCTTTAAGTATGATTTGGTCAAATTAAGTGGGTGTAGCACTGAATGTAACCACCAGGTGGCACTCGCTCTTCCCTCTTTCCCCTGCTTGTAATCCTTCTCTTTAAATTCCCCTCATAGACAAAAACAAATAAAAACATCATAGTGCCGTATTATCAAACCTAAATCACTTCACTTCCCTTGAAATAATTAAAGAAAAAGAGACCAGAGTCATTTACAGTTTTATTTTACTTTTTGAACATTTATTGATCACAGCACAAAAATTCCTATAACAAAAAAAAAAATCATCATCATCAATATGTAATAATGAAATAAAAAATTGAAATCCAAGAGTGCCAGACTCTTGCGGCTCATTTACACTTGCGGCTGTCAGTGCCACTCCTCCGAAGAGTGATCCCCAGCTGATCACTTTTCAGAGGCATTTGACGGACGGCTTGGATTTGATATGTTGCCTTTTAGATGCTTGGTTTAACCCTTAAAATTCTGCAGTACTGCAGCCAAGTGCATTACACCTGGGTGCAGAGCGGCTGGGGCACGACCCCAATTTGGCAGTTCAATAAAGCTAAAAAAAAAGGTAAACAGTGGCTTATGTTGAAAAAAAACATAAGGCCCCACCGCCGGCACTCAGCAGACACTAGCATGCACACTAAAGAGATTCGTTTTAGCGTGGGGCTAGTGGGAACATCCATGCGCCCCAAGTTTATACATAAAAACAATGTAACAAAACAACTTTACAAAGAGTACAATGTAAAACTGTTTATCCAATGGTCACTGGGTGTCATTCAACACGAGAGCAGCAGGCTTGGTTTTTATGACTGAAAGGGAAACTTCAAATATACAGAAATATTTGTAAAAATCCTCCATACTTCCTATATACTCATTCATTCGTATATATTCCAAACCATAAAATCAATGCAACCGTTAAATGCTTCTATAGGTCTACAGTAGTTTTCTGTGACATTGCCATGGGGGAGGGGTGTTTCTCCCCTGAGGCTGCTGTGTGCTGCACTGGGTATGGCTGTGGCAGTGATGTTAGGCTGATTTCAGTCATCATTTGTTCAGTACATACAAAAACTCTTTTGTAAACTAGGAAACATTCACAAAAGTTGGCAGTAAATGTGATGTGCATAAGAAATATAGGGAGAACGTCACTTTTTCAATAAAGATTGATCATTTTTAATCCACATGCTGCTAACATTAATAAGCAGATAGGAAAGTAGATCATATTTACTTGTTTTAAACTTTTTTTTTCACATTTCTTCAGTTACTTCCTGGTTTCCTGCCTAGGCTAACGAGGTCAGGAGTCTTCAGGAGGGTAGGAGGGGAGGAGGGGTTTTCTCAGCTAAACACCCACTCTCCTGCATGTATGCTTGAACTAAGGGCAGATGGATTCCAGGAAGTAAAGGCTACAGGAATCATTTGCCCTTACTTAAGATGGCCACGGCCCGAAATGTTAGGGAGTTGTTTTTCAAAATTATTTCTCAACAAAATAAAGCATGGAGACACGGATGGATGGGGGAGTTTGCTTTAAATATAAAAAATAATTAAATAGTGATTTTAGTTTGTGGTGCTCAGATGCAGTGAAGAGCCGCTTTAAGGTATTTTCTCTTCTGGTCAAAAGTTGTTACCCTAATGATTTAGGCTGTTATGTCTTTTGAATACATTTTGTTGGCCTTTAAGCTATTTTATTTTCTGATCAAACGTTCGGCCATTGTTTTATTCCTATTTTGGTTAAATGTTGTTAGGCTAGTGTTTTGGGAGATTTTCTTATCTGGTTGAATGTCCTTAGGCTATTTTGTCTATTAACTGAATGTTGTTGGGCTATTACTGCAGGCGATTTTGTCTTATGGTCCGAAGTTCTTTTGTGACTGTTTTAGGCCATTTTTGGTCAAATGTCGTTAGACTATGTTTTAAGCTATTTTCTCTTCTGGTTGAATGTTTTAGGCTACGGTTTTAGGCTATTTTGTCTTCCAAATAAACACTGTTAGACTATTGTTTTAGGCTATTTTCTGCTTGAATGTTGTCAGGTTATTTTTTGGGCTGTTTTCTGGTTGAATATTGCTTGGCTATTGTTTTAAGCTATTTTCTGGTTTAATGTTCTTGAACTATAGTTTTAGACTATTTTCTTTTCTGTTAAATGTTGTTAGGCTATTGTTTTAAGCTATTTTCTTTTCTAGTTGAATGTTCTTTGGCAATTTATTTAAGGCTATTTTCTGGTCAAATGTTCTTCAGCTATTTTCTCTGCTTGTTAAATGTTCTTAGGCTGTTTTCTCTTATTGTTAAATATTCTTAGGCTATTTTCTCTTATTGTTAAATGTTCATAGGCTATTTTCTATTCTTGTTAAATGTTCTTGGGCTATTTTCTCTGCTTGTTAAATGTTCTTAGGCTATTTTCTCTTATTGTTAAATATTCTTAGGCTATTTTCTCTTATTGTTAAATGTTCATGGGCTTTTTTCTCTTCTTGTTAAATATTATTAGGCTATTTTCTCTTATTGTTAAACATTCTTAGGCTATTTTCTCTTATTGTTAAATGTTCATAGGCTATTTTCTCTTCTTGTTAAATGTTCTTAGGCTATTTTCTCTTATTGTTAAATGTTCTTAGGCTATTTTCTCTTATTGTTAAATGTTCTTAGGCTATTTTCACTTCTTGTTAAATGTTCTTGGGCTATTTTTTAAGGCTATTCTTTTTTATGGTTGAAAGTCCTTGACTGTTGTTTGTTGCTTAGGTAAGCTATTTTCTCTTTTAGTCAAATGTTCTTTGCTATCGTCTTTGTTTTGTTTTGTTTTTTTGGTCAGATGTTCTTAGGTTAATGCTTTAGACTATTTTCACTTCTGGTCAAATGTTCTTAGGGTATTGTTTTGGGCTATGTTTGGTTGAATGTACGTAGTCCATTGTTTTAAAATAATGGGATGTTGCCTCCCGAAATGCATTGGGTACTTATTTGATTGTCTCCCTGACCCTTACTGGAAGTCATATCTTAACTTTTAGCAGTAGCGTGGCACTTCAATTCACATTTATGTGTCTTTTGCTTCAGTCTGTTCTGGGAAACAACTAACCATTTCACACAACACCCGCTCATGCCTAATATTCTCTAATGGCAAACCCGTGTACCTGATAGCAGCTGTTTTAGTATTGTGACTGTGAACTTACAATTTTGATCTTGGTTGGAATTGTCCTTTAAAGCAGAATCTCAGTGCAAAATAACAACAAAAAAAAAAAAGAATAACCCATTAAAAGATACAATAACCTACCAGCTTTTGCTGCAACATTCACCTTCAATCCAGAAATCACACCCTCCCTCCCACCCGCAGTACATATTTCTGCCGCTAGATGTCCTCAGTCTGATGACCAGCATCATTTAACCCATGTCCTCTCAGTCCAGGTTGCCTTTGACCAGCCCCCAATATGTCTGTGACTGCACAGTGACAGGAGAAGTAGCACAGTGATGAGCTTATATCTGCCACTCTCCTCTCTCCCCCTATCAGCATACTTCTTGCCAGTACATGAGCTAATTGGCTGCTTCTACTGTGCTTTATTTTTATAAAATAATTTTATCCTTTGTTGCAACTCAGTGCTGCTTAACACCTAAAGCCCGTTTGCAGCCATGTCCTGTCTACACATACTCCAGCAAGTACATGAATATCAAGGCAGCTTTTCTGAAGGTGACAACAATAATTCCTACATGCACGATGTGTATTGAAATGGCCACCGTAGTCTTAATCAGAAGCCTGTGTGATAGGGAGACAATGCAAAAACACAATTGGAAGACTGAGCATTGTCACCCTATAACAAGGAGTGTCTGAACAAGGACCTGTGTGGCAGGATCACTTGGTATTATTTTGAATGAAATCAGCGGACTAACTATAAAAATAAAAATAAAACTTTTAATAACAGGTTAAAGTTTATGGGCTCAGAGGTTAAAATCTGCCTATTTTTGTGGTACCTAAGAGCCACCATTGCAGCGTAGTTTAGCCCAATGACTTGCATTGCAATATATGCCATGCCTGGCTATAGGTGCATACCCGCAGGCAATGGTGTTTTCACACATGGAGTATTTTTGAAAATTTTTCATTTTACTCTTTGAAACATACACCCATACACTTGATAACTGTGCTTGTTGTTACGTGGGTGTAGCCACGCACAGTAATGCAATGCCTGTCAATGGGCTAAATTGAGCTGCAGCCGTGGCTCCCAGCTGCCATGACAACAGACGGATTTTACTCTGTATGGCCGTATATGAGAGCCCTATAAGAGATTTTAGTGATTGGGTTTATATAAAGGCAAATGTGTGTAAACATTTATATTTGTGTGACTTCCCTGTGATATAGAAAGTGCTCATTCAAAGAAATAAAGAATTATAAGAAGGACATTGGGGTTCCAGAGATGACTGCTCTATGTGGTGTCCTCTTTGTGCATTCTGTGCAGGTCACATAAGGGGGTAGCTGGCGAGGTTGGCGATGCCACAAGCATTATTTTTGTCTTTGGCCATTAAGATGTAGCCTTTATCACCCCAATCCTCGCCCCAGCTGTGGAGAGAAAAGAATTGGATGACATGTCTATACAGGAACAGCTTTACAGCCTACAGACTCTTAGAAACCAGTGATGCTGCAGTAGGTGGTGCCTTATGGGGAAGCTGAGATACTTGTTCTCCATCAGGTCTGCTCTGAGCCATGTAATTGGCAGTAGGCGGATTGTATAGCCAATAGCAGACTGTGTATTCACTTAGGATCTGTCCACTGTCTGCTGTCACACACAAGGGTAGAGGACCTTTAATGGGAACTAGCGTCTGTGAATACCCAGCAGGCTCCACCCTATGGTACAAAATTCTCTGCCGCTGCGCTGTCTGACAGGTGTAGCAGTGGGGAAGAAGATAGATAGATAGATAGATAGATAGATAGATAGATAGATAGATAGATAGATAGATAGATAGATAGATAGAGCCTGTATACTCTAAAACCACCACTAGATGGCAGCCCATCATTGCCATCATCATTAATGGTAGGGATATACAGTATAACCTCAATAACAGAACACCTCACTTTCTCTAAAACCTTATAAATAGTTTATAATTATTTAGCTTAGTTAGCTATTTATTATTTTATATTTTATTATTTTAGATAAGTTAGCTAATCTAACAATGTAATATTAATGTTATTGTTACCCTTCCATTTCAATCTGCCACCAGTTTTGATGTAATAACAATGACAAAAAATAAAGGTCACACGCTGTGTACTTAAAGTGGACCTTCACTCACTTAAAGAACTTTCTCTCTCCTGTTTCCACCCCCTTTCTCTTATACCATAGCAGAACATTTCACCATTTTCTGTAACGTTTATTAGATTATGTGTCCAGCACTTCCTGCTTCCTTGTCTAGGTGAGAATGACGTAGGGACCCCTGTTGTCTTTCTGGGATATCCATGTCACACATCCCAAAAGACAGTGTTTTACTGAGGGACCCATGAGCACCTTAAGCGCTGGGCATGCGCAGACATAAAGTTGGGCTCTGCCAGTGCCCATGGAATCTGTAAATCACTGAAGTAAGCACTGCTACTCCGCTGATCTCCACCAGCTTCCAGGTCCTTTACTGAGCAGCTACCCTGCTGCATTGTGAACACAGGATATTGGCTGCTTGGCATGTGCACCACTTAGAGAATGCTTTGCATTCTGAAAACAATTGCAGGATGTTCTCTGAATGGATGAGGTGTCATGATATCACCACCCCACCTCACCAATTCATCCAATAGGAGAACACTTGGCTTTTATCAGAAGATGCAAAGGATTCTCTGAATGGCACCCATGCCAAGCGCCTGCCCTCGTGAGTTCAGAATGCAGCAGAGCAGCTGTTTGGGGCAGGACCCGGAAGTAAGTGAAGATCACTGGAGTAATGGTGTCTATTTCAGTGATTTCTAGCTTCCAGGGGGATCAGCCAGGTATAGTATATACAATACATACATATATTAGTCAAAGCTGATCCAATGTAGCTATGTAAAAATATATCAATACCTGAAATTCTTCTTTAACCACTTGCCCACCGTCAAATGATGGAGGAGCAGTACTTCTCTCATTCTGGCAGTACGTCATATGACAGCGCCCCAGAACGGCTGCTGTCACGGGGGCAAGCCGTGTCCCAGCTACCCTGATCTCTGTAAAGAGTCGCTGACGCGGTTCCTTAACCATGTGATCAGCTGTGTCCAATTACAGCCGGGCACATGTAAATGAAGAAGTGCCGGTAACTGGCTCTCCTCGCCTCACACTGACAGCGTGTGTGGCAAGGAGAGCCGATCAACAGCATCTCCTCACAGGGTAGAACAGGGCAGGTAATCAGTGCCTTGATTACAGTAAAGCCCCAGCAGTGCCACCAATCAGTGCCACCAATCACTGCCCACGAGCGCCCTTCAGTGACACAAATCAGTGCCCATCAGTGGCACAAATTAATGCCCATTACTGATGCCAGTCAGTGCTGCTTTTAGTGCCCATCGGTGCCTACTCATCAGTCCTGGCCATCAGTGCCTCCCATTAGTGCCCATCAATTCTTTTTAATTTTTAAAAAATGACACTGATTACAATACATAACATTGCTGGCTTGCACTAAGTAAAGTACCTGTTCTTGATAATCCAGTACTTGGCTTTCTTCTGTATCCCATAGCCGACAGCAAGCACAGCATGGTTAATATCTTCCCCATTGCACTCTGGGTCATAATATACACCTGTATTGGCAGCACAGAAGAAAAAGCATGTAACAATACAGAATAAGAAGACACATCATTATTTTCTGGAACCCCCCCCCCCCCCCCAATACTAAACAATATTATAATTTTACAAATGCTCACACCTTTTTACATATGATCTATGACAGGTGATTCCATCCATACACTGTTATATATCTTTAATGTGATAATAAAGCCTCTTTCTTTTACAAAAGTATCAGCCTCTGCAATATACAGCCTTGATATTCAGTATGAACAATAGCAATGGCCCATAGAGAATACATATAAATAAATATATATAGTTTTACAAACATAAAAAAATGTTCTTGTTACATTGATACAAAGGGTAAAACACAATGGGTTTGTCATTTTGATAAGAACGTGAACACAAGGCACAATCATAATCATAAAGGTTACATCGTGGATGGCTACCCAGAATGTGAATAACCCACAATTGGGTTACAAAAGGAGCTGCATAATTGTAGGCTGTTAATGAAAATAGATGAATATCACGGGAAAGGAGAAGAAGACATAGAAGGTCATTCTTCTTTTAGTTGCTGTGATATATGATTTTTATTGTATTGTCTTTCTAAACCAACTGATACCATACGTTAAAGAAGAATTCCAGGTATGGATATTTTATACATAGTTACATGGACCAGGTACGGTATATACATGCCTACATTGCTCCAAACTAGCCCAATGTAACTTTGCATAAAATATCCATACCTGGAATACCTCTTTAAAGCTGTTACTTCTTTGGTGCTATAAAAAGTATTATTATCCATATTGTCAAATAAGTATCGTTGAGCCCATAGATGCTTAGCACTGTATGCTTATTGCTGTTGCATCTGTGGAATGCAAATTTTATTTACTCACAGCCCATAAAAACACCCAGTAGATCCCCAGAACCCAACCTGCAGCCAGGGCCTCATGCGGCCCTTTGGTATATGATGTGCGGCCCCCAGGCCTCAGCAGTCTACAGTGGGAATATTGATTAGGGTAATAGCATTGATTTCTACTAGCCTCATGTAGCATGCTCCCATTTTCATTTTTGTCCTCTGCAGGATATCCTCAGCCAACAATGTTTTCTGTCCTCACTCTCTGACCCTCATTTCCTCTATTAGTTCTGCAGTTTCTGACAGTCCTCTCAAGCATTACATATACTGAACATCATGTGTGGCCCTGTGGAGATGTTGGAGGCTGCATCTGAGGCCCCTTTTAGCTGATAAGTTGATAATCACTGCAGTGGATAATCCAATGTCTATGGAATAGGTGTCTAAATGCTTATAGTGACCAAAGACACAATGGGGTTGATTTAATTAAACTGGAGAGTGCAAAATATGGTGTAGCTCTGCATAGAAAGCAGTGAGCTTCCGGGATTTATTGTCAAAGCTTAGTTGAACAAGCTAAAGGTAGAAGCTGATTAGCTAAAATGTGCATGTGCAGCTGCACCAGATTTTGCATTCTGCAGCTTTAGTAAATCAGCCCCAAAAGTTCAATGGACCAAGCTCTTTTAAGGAATTTTAATGGAGGATTTTTTTGGCACCCACATACTACATTTAATAGACAAAGTTTTGTTTTCCATAAAACAGGTCAACAGAAATGCAAAATATCTTAGCAATTGCATTAGAATCAGAGGATTGCAAGGAAATCTAGGGATCGCTTGGGTCAAAATAATTTGAAGATAAATATTAAACAGCAACGTACCCCATTGGAAAAAACTTTAGCTAAACTTTTAAATGTAGTTGATTGCTTACTCTAAAATGACCACTAGATGTCAGCCCATCATAAATAAAAGGGATACAAATATAGCCTGTATACTCTGAAATGGGCACTAGATGGCAGCCCATAATCATAAATAAACGGGATACAAATTTAGCCTGTATACTCTGAAATGACCACTAGATGGCAGCCCATAATCATTAATAAAGCCGGATACAAATATAGCCTGTATACTCTGAAATGGGCACTAGATGGCAGCCCATAATCATAAATAAAAGGGATACAAATATAGCCTGTATACTCTGAAATGTGCACTAGATGGCAACCCATAATCATAAATAAAACTGATACAAATATAGCCTGAATACTCTGAAGTGACCACTAGATGGCAGCCCATCATCACAAATAAAAGGGATACAAATATAGCCTGTATACTGTGAAATGACCACTAGATGGCAACCCATAATCATAAATAAAAGGGATACAAATATAGCCTGTATACTCTGAAATGTGCACTAGATGGCAACCCATAATCATAAATAAAACTGATACAAATATAGCCTGAATACTCTGAAGTGACCACTAGATGGCAGCCCATCATCATACATAAAAGGGATACAAATATAGCCTGTATACTCTGAAGTGACCACTAGATGGCAGCCCATAATCATAAATAAACGGGATACAAATTTAGCCTGTATACTCTGAAATGGGCACTAGATGGCAGCCCATAATCATAACTAAAAGGGATACAAATATAGCCTGTATACTGTGAAATGACCACTAGATGGCAACCCATAATCATAAATAAAAGGGATACAAATATAGCCTGTATACTCTGAAATGGCCACTAGATGGCAGCCCATCATCACAAATAAAACTGATACAAATATAGCCTGAATACTCTGAAGTGACCACTAGATGGCAGCCCATCATCATACATAAAAGGGATACAAATATAGCCTGTATACTCTGAAGTGACCACTAGATGGCAGCCCATCATCACAAATAAAAGGGATACAAATATAGCCTGTATACTCTGAAATGACCACTAGATGGCAGCCCATCATCATAAATAAAAGATTCCCACGCATGCGCACAAATGATGTAGGTCTCTAAAAAGTCCCAGGTTCCCAAAACCTACGGCATATTTGCACGTGTGGGAATCCTCCACATATACACAGGTCACAAATACCCAGCAGAGACCTGTGGCACAACTGCACACATTTGGGAAATTTCAAGATGGCAACATAGAAATCTGAGCCAGCACCAGCAAACAGCGTTTCTATTCAGTAGCTTAGTGAGCTCTTGCTGAGATTGTGACCGCAGATCACCAATTCCATATGTCCGTAAGTCAACCACTCAACATTCAGCCAAGAAAGCTCAGGCCTTTGTCAGAATCAGGTGATCAGTTTATACTTTCTGTTGCATGTGAGTCAAGTTATTTTAGCTTAGATGAGTTTTACAGGAAGGGACCCCCAACATATAAGCGCTCATTCACACCATATGCATTGAGCTGTGATAATCAATGCAGGCTCAGCACAGGGATACTGAAAAAACAATTGTTCTCTATGTGTCCTGTTCACACCATACAAGTGCGTTGGTGCAGCATGTCTGCAGCTTTATGCAATGCAAAACACAAAAACGCAGCACGTTGCAACGCATTGTTGGAGCTTAGGAGGGATTTGTTGGCATCAGTTGCTTGGGGGGAGGGGGGGGGCTGAATTCTGATTGGCTGCTATTGCGCAAGTTTTTTTTTTTTTTAATTAGACAAAACTCACCTGTGCTGTAAAACTGGAAGGTGGTCAGACTGGCATCTATGCCCACTGAGATAGGTCCAACCATGGCTACGGCCTTCTTCAGTGCCTTCTCATTGCCCTCCTGGACTTCTTTATATGATTTACATTTAGCAGCTCTGCCTGCTGTGGTGTAGTTACAGGGCTGGTCCTAGGAAGAACAAACATCACACGTGAGTTTATTTGGTCTAATACAGCCTTTCTCAACCATTTACCATGGGGAACCCTTGAAATAAATCCCCAGGCCCAGGGAACCTCTAATATTAATGATCTATATTCACAGGTACATGGTCAGCGTGATGGTCAGGGGGAAGAATGCTCCTTACATTGGTGGTCAGTGGGAAGAATGCTCCTTACATTGGTGGTCAGTGGGAAATATGCTCCTTACATTGGTGGTCAGTAGGAAGAATGTTCCTTACATTGGTGGTCAGGGGGAAGAATGCTCCTTACATTGGTGGTCAGTGGGAAGAATGCTCCTTACATTGGTGGTCAATGGGAAGAATGCCCCTTACATTGGTGGTCAGTGGGAAGAATGCTCCTTACATTGGTGGGCAGTAGGAAGAATGCTCCTTACATTGGTGGTCAATGGGAAGAATGCCCCTTACACTGGTGGTCAGTGGGAAGAATGCCCCTTACATTGGTGGGCCGTAGGAAGAATACTCCTTACATTGGTGATCAATGGGATGAATGTCCCTTATATTGGTGGTTAGTGGGAAGAATGCCCCTTACATTGGTGGTCAGTGAGAAGAATGCCCCTTACATTGGTGGTCAGTGGGAAGAATGTCCCATACATTGGTGATCAGTGGGAAGAATGCTCTTTACATTGGTGATCAGTGGGAAGAATGTTCCTTGCATTGGTGGTCAGTGGGAAGAATGCCCCTTACATTGGTGATCAGTGGGAAGAATGCTCTTTACATTGGTGTGCAGTGGGAAGAATGCTCCTTACATTGGTGGTCAGTGGGAAGAATGTCCCATACATTGGTGATCAGTGGGAAGAATGCTCTTTACATTGGTGATCAGTGGGAAGAATGTTCCTTACATTGGTGGTCAGTGGGAAGAATGTCCCATACATTGGTGATCAGTGGGAAGAATGCTCTTTACATTGGTGATCAGTGGGAAGAATGTTCCTTACATTGGTGGTCAGTGGGAAGAATGCCCCTTACATTGGTGATCAGTGGGAAGAATGTTCCTTACATTGGTGATCAGTGGGAAGAATGCTCCTTACATTGGTGGTCAGTGGGAAGAATGCCCCTTACATTGGTGATCAGTGGGAAGAATGCTCTTTACATTGGTGTGCAGTGGGAAGAATGTTCCTTACATTGGTGGTCAGTGGGAAGAATGCCCCTTACATTGGTGATCAGTGGGAAGAATGCGCTTTACATTGGTGGTTAGTGGGAAGAATGTCCCTTACATTGGTGATTAGTGGGAAGAATGCTCTTTACATTGGTGTGCAGTGGGAAGAATGTTCCTTACATTGGTGGTCATTGGGAAGAATGCCCCTCACATTGGTGATCAGTGGGAAGAATGCTCTTTACATTGGTGGTCAGTGGGAAGAATGTCCCATACATTGGTCGTCAGTGGGAAGAATGTCCTTTACATTGGTGATCAGTGGGAAGAATGCTCTTTACATTGGTGTGCAGTGGGAAGAATGCTCCTTACATTGGTGGTCAGGGGGAAGAATGTTCCATACATTGGTGATCAGTGGGAAGAATGCTCCTTACATTGGTGGTCAGTGGGAAGAATGTCCCATACATTGGTGATCAGTGAGAAGAATGCTCTTTACATTGGTGGTCAGTGGGAAGAATGTTCCTTACATTGGTGGTCAGTGGGAAGAATGTTCCTTACATTGGTGTGCAGTGGGAAGAATGCTCCTTACATTGGTGATCAGTGGGAAGAATGCTCCTTACATTGGTGGTCAGGGGGAAGAATGTCCCATACATTGGTGATCAGTGGGAAGAATGCTCCTTACATTGGTGGTCAGTGGGAAGAATGTTCCTTACATTGGTGGTCAGTGGGAAGAATGTTCCTTACATTGGTGTGCAGTGGGAAGAATGCTCCTTACATTGGTGATCAGTGGGAAGAATGTCCCATACATTGGTGATCAGTGGGAAGAATGCTCTTTACATTGGTGGTCAGTGGGAAGAATGTTCCTTACATTGGTGGTCAGTGGGAAGAATGTTCCTTACATTGGTGTGCAGTGGGAAGAATGCTCCTTACATTGGTGATCAGTGGGAAGAATGCTCCTTACATTGGTGGTCAGGGGGAAGAATGTCCCATACATTGGTGATCAGTGGGAAGAATGCTCCTTACATTGGTGGTCAGTGGGAAGAATGTCCCATACATTGGTGATCAGTGGGAAGAATGCTCTTTACATTGGTGGTCAGTGGGAAGAATGTTCCTTACATTGGTGGTCAGTGGGAAGAATGTTCCTTACATTGGTGGTCAGTGGGAAGAATGTTCCTTACATTGGTGTGCAGTGGGAAGAATGCTCCTTACATTGGTGGTTAGTGGGAAGAATGTTCCCTACATTGGTGGTCAGTGGGAAGAATGTCCCTTACATTGGTGGTCAGTGGGAAGAATGTTCCTTACATTGGTGGTCAGTGGGAAGAATGTCCCTTACATTGGTGATCAGTGGGAAGAATGTTCCTTACATTGGTGATCAGTGGGAAGAATGTCCCTTACATTGGTGGTCAGTGGGAAGAATGTTCCTTACATTGGTGTGCAGTGAGAAGAATGCTCCTTACATTGGTGGTCAGTGGGAAGAATGTTCCTTACATTGGTGGTCAGTGGAAAGAATGTTCCTAACATTGGTGATCAGTGGGAAGAATGTTCCTTACATTGGTGGTCAGTGGGAAGAATGTTCCTTACATTGGTGATCAGTGGGAAGAATGTCCCTTACATTGGTGATCGGTGGGAAGAATGCCCCTTACATTGGTGATCAGTGGGAAGAATGTTCCTTACATTGGTGGTCAGTGGGAAGAATGTTCCTTACATTGATGATCAGTGGGAAGAATGTTCCTTACATTGGTGGTCAGTGGGAAGAATGTCCCTTACATTGGTGATCAGTGGGAAGAATGTCCCTTACATTGGTGATCAGTGGGAAGAATGTTCCTTACATTGGTGATCAGTGGGAAGAATGCCCCTTACATTGGTGATCAGTGGGAAGAATGTTCCTTACATTGGTGATCAGTGGGAAGAATGCCCCTTACATTGGTGATCGGTGGGAAGAATGTTCCTTACATTGGTGGTCAGTGTTAAAGCTTTTGAGAAAATACACTGAGCAAAATTACAAATGCAACACTTTTGTATTTGCCCCTATTTATCATGAGCTGAACTCAAAGTTCTACGACTTTTTCGATGTACACAAAAGGCCTATTTCTCTCAAATATTCAGAAATCTGTCTAAATCGGTATTAGTGAGCGTTTCTCCTTTGCTGAGATAATCCATCCACCTCACAGGTGTGGCACATCAAGATGCTGATTAGACAGCATGATTATTGCACAGGTGTGCCTTAGGTTGGCCATAATAAAAGGCCACTCTACAGTAAAATGTGCAGTTTTATCACACAGCACAATTCCACAGATGTCGCAAGTTTTGAGGGAGCGTGCAAATGGCATGATGACTGCAGAAATGTCCACCAGAGCTGTTTCCCTTGAATTGAATGTTCATTTCTCCACCATAAGGGCCGGTTCACACTTACGCGGCGCGATGCGGCGCGATGCGGCGCGACTTGCCAGGGCGAAGCAAGTCGCCCCGCTCGAGGTGATCTCAACGCGGCTTGCGAGGAGACTTCTATCATAGAAGTCAATGCAAGCCACCTGAGATCGCCCTGAAAATAGTGCAGGGACCATTTTTCTAAGGCGGAGCGAAGCGATTCGCTCCTATTAGAACGGTTCCATTGCACAGCATTGAGGCGAATTGTCAGGCGACTCAAGTCGCCTGACAATTCGCCTAGATGTGAACGGGCTGCGAAGTCGCGCCGCCTTAGTGTGAACCGGTCCTAAGCCGTCTCCAAAGGCTTTCAGAGAATTTGGCAGTACATCCAACCAGCCTCACAACCACAGATCACATATAACCACACCAGTCCAGGACCTCCACATCCAGCATCTTCACCTCCAAGATCGTCGGAGACCAGCCACCCGGACTGCTGCTGCAACAATCGGTTTGCTTAACCAAAGAATTTGGTTATGCACACCATGGTGGAGGTGGGGTTATTCTATGGGCAAGCGTATGCTATAGACGACGAACACAGGTGCATTTTATTGATGGCATTTTGAATGCACAGAGATACAGTGACGAGATCCTGAGGCCCATTGTTGTGCCATTCATCCACGACCATGTTGCAGCATGATAATGCACAGCCCCATGTTGCAGCATGATAATGCACAGCCCCATGTTGCAGCATGATAATGCACAGCCCCATGTTGCAGCATGATAATGCATGGCCGTAATAGTACGACGTTGTACCCCGACACGTAATAGTACGAC
>BLSH010510097.1:69208-94611 GCA_018402905.1 Glandirana rugosa
CACGTAATACGACGTTGTACCCCGGCACGGGCCCCATGTTGCAGCATAATGCACGGCCCCATGTTGCAGCATAATGCACGGCCCCATGTTGCAGCATGATAATGCATGCCCCATGTTGCAGCATGATAATGCACGGCCCCATGTTGCAGCATAATGCACGGCCCCATGTTGCAGCATGATAATGCACGGCCCCATGTTGCAGCATGATAATGCACGGCCCCATGTTGCAGCATGATAATGAACGGCCCCATGTTGCAGCATGATAATGCACGGCCCCATGTTTCCACATGATAATGCACGGCTCCATGTTGCAACATGATAATGCACAGCTCCATGTTGCAGCATGATAATGCACGGCTCCATGTTGCAACATGATAATGCACGGCCCCATGTTGCAACATGATAATGCACAGCTCCATGTTGCAGCATGATAATGCATGGCTCCATGTTGCCAGGATCTCTACACAATTCCTGGAAGCTGAAAACATCCCAGTTATTGCATGGCCAGCATACTCCCTGGATATGTCACCCATTGAGCATGTTTGGGATGCTCTGGATCGGCGTATATGACATCTTGTTCCAGTTCCTGCCAATATCCAGGAACTTCGCACAGCCATTGAAGAGGAATGGACCAACATTCCACAGGCCACAATCAACAACCTGATCAACTCTATGTGAAGGAGATGTGCTGCACTGTGTGAGGCAAATGGTGGTCACACCAGATACTGACTGGTTTTCGGACCCCCCCGCCCCCGTACCCAGAGGCATCTCTAGGCTTTGTGAGGCCTTAGGCACAACCTAAACATGAGGCCCTACTCATGCCCCAAATGGGAAAAATAATTCAAGCGATAACAAAATTAACTTTAAAGTGCTGGTGTCAGTACTCTCTATCTCTGTGCTGGTGTCAGTGTCAAATTAGGCAGTTGCGAGGCCCCTGTGAGTGTGAGACCTTAGGTGACCACCTAATTTGCCTAATTAGAGTACCGCCTCTGCCTCTACCCTTCACTGAGCAACTTACTAGCAAATCGATATGGACCTTGTTCCACAGGACTTCCCAACCTTTACTTGCTACCTTAATCCCCCCTTAAATTTGACGGGTTTCTGTGCTCCACAATTGTTCATCTTCTCAATTGACTCGAAACCCACAGACCAATGTCATTTATGTTCATCAATACTGTACACAGATATTGTACCCCCAAATGCATCACTATCTTCATTTATATGTTAAGAATTGTGTTGTAAACTTTACTTTTTCTCTGTATAACACTAATAAAAATATTGAAACAGAAAAATATTGAAAACAACTTTTAAAGGTACATTAACATGGTAAAGTTTATATAAGAATTTAATGAATGGTTTATGGATGAGTACCCACCTCTCCAACATAGGGATAGGCTTTTTCCGAGTCAATGCCTTTATTATCCCTCACATACTCAAATGCATTGGTCATGTAGCCTCCTCCACATCCTTCATTCTTCTTCACACAGTCTACCAGGTTCTGAGGACTGAGAACCACTAGTTTCTTCGTTTTCTTCTTTAGCTGGCCTTCCAGGGCCCCTACTGAGCTAAAAGCCCAGCATGACCCACATGAACCCTAAAGATCATCACAGAGATGTATTCCAGTTAGATTACATTTCAATAACTATAATTCTAAACCCCATTATGGAAAATAAAGCTGGCTGTACACTAGTAGACTTTCACGCAATTGCTTATATGAATATTTGAACAAAAAATGATTTGCACATTTCATGACTAAACAAATGTCATTCAAAAGTGATTCAAAATTTTTATTAGCTTCTAACCACTTGCCTACTGGGCACGCATTCCCCCTTCCTGCCCAGACCAATTTTCAGCTTTCAGCGCTGTCGCACTTTGAATGACAATTGCGCGGTCATGCAGCGCTGTACCCATATGAAATTTTTTACCATTTTTTCCACACAAATAGAGATTTCTTTTGGTGGTATTTAATCACTGCTGGGTTTTTACATTTTTGCTAAAAAAGAAAAAAAGTCTGAAAAATGTTAGTTTTTCTTAGTTTTTCTTTTGTAAATTAAGTAAATTGATTAGTAAATTAATTAATTAATGTTTCTCCTTCACTGATGTGCGCTGATGAGGCTGCACTGATGGGAACTGATGAGACGGTACTGATGATGAGGCAGTAATATGCGGCACTGATGGGCATTGATAGGCAGCACTGATGGGCATTGATTGGCTGCACTGATGAGCAGGCACTGATGGGCACTGAAAGGCATCACTGATTGGCATTACTGATGGGCGCAGATTGACATCACTGATGGGCACAAACTGGCATCACTGATAGGCACAGATTGGCATCACTGATGGGCGCAGATTGGCATCATGGATGGGCACTGACTGGCATCACTGCTGGGCATTGTTGGGGCTGCACTGATAATCGGGGCACTGATTATCTGTACAAGTCTCCCCTGTGAAAAGATGCCGCTGATCGCCTCTCCTCTCCTCACACTCTGTCAATGTGAGGCGAGGAGAGCTGTTAAGTGATCGGCTGTGATTGGACACAGCTGATCACATGGGTAAAGAGCTGCGTCATCGGCTGTTTACCGAAATCGGGGTTGCGCCATGCCCCACGAGTGCACAATTGCAGTGAGGCTTGGGCGATGTCATATAACGTCGCCCGAAAGCGAGAGAGGATCCCGCCCGCCATATAGACAAATTTCCAAAGAATAACTTCAATCAAAAACTAGAAATGTGTGTGTTTGAGAAAAATTTTACATCCTTCTCGCTTAAGTTTTTTTGGGTACATAAAAACGAACGTCAATTTGACCCACTAATGATTAGAAAATTGTGCAATTGTTCTTAAAATCGTAAAAGAAAAAAAATGAACAAAATTCTTCCAGTGTATTGCCAGCTTAAGTGTTTTGGTTGCCCCTCAATGCTTTTCTTTGTTCTAATACAGTATGGAATAATTCAAAGACATATCTGAATAACATACACTGATTTACAAAAGAAAAAAAAAACGAAGAAAGAAAAAATACCAAGGAAATCAATTATGTAACTGTTTATAAATTCCTAAATTTATTTTTTAACAATAGTGTAACGCTAGCCTTACACATTTCCCGTGCAGCTGAATGAGAGAAATCAATAGATTCCGCCATCCATGCTAAACAGCATAGATGAAAGAATCTCTCCTGCTGGCTATTGTATTCCAACAAAAACGGAAACTGAAGCTCCATACCACTGCTAAGAGGTATAGATACATTTCCAATAAAAAGTTGGGGGGACAATCCAAAAATGATCCAACGCGTGTCGAGGGTCAAAACTCTTTGGAGAGTCTTTGGGTTGTCCCCTTGACTTTTAATGGAGTAAAGTTGTATCTGGACCCCTTAGCTGTGGTGCGGCGCCTTTCATTTCCATTTTTGTTACATTACACTTCAAGCCAAGGAGACTATAGAGAACCTCTGGAGTGTGGAAGCAGCCTGCCCAGGAACCAGATAATTTACATCAACATCAATACTTTAAGATAGCAATACCAATAAGATAACCTTACGGGTCCAGTGCTATTTTTCCACTTTCCTTTGGCTGTTGTATCCTGACAGACGCCAACACCCACAGCTGTCTGATCAACCCAACAGAACTACGTCTGATAGGATCAGATTGGATGCAGTCACTGTTCTGCCAACAATTTTTGACCCATCCCCTTAGATTTTTCAATTGAAGTTTGTTGAGCTGACAGAGCCACCCATGGCTCACAACTCAAGCAGTGTATAGTTAGCATAAGTACCTTAATATGACTCGAAATCCCCCCCTTCAGTAAAACTGACATTAGGAAAAGGCAGAGGGATGGGCTTGTGGTGTTGCTCCTCCAATTCCAATCAAAGACTTAGAATGCGGAATTCTCCGGGCTCTAGTGGTTGTAAGGCTAGGTTTACACCTGTGCAGGCTGTGTTGGCTTTGGCATGACAGCTCATTTATTTGAATGGGCTGCCGTGCCACAGGAAATGCAGGAAAGAAGTCCCTACACTACTTTGGAAATTGCAGCCCACAGGGAACCACGAGTACAGCCACCTATGTAAGATGCATTCTTCCCACTGGCCACCTATGTAAGGGGCATTATTCCTACTGGCCACCTATGTAAGGGGCATTCCTCCTACTGGCCACCTATGTAAGGGGCATTCCTCCTACTGGCCACCTATGTAAGGGTCATTCTTCCTACTGGCCACCTATGTAAGGGGCATTCTTCCTAGTGGCCACCTATGTAAGGGGCATTCTTCCTACTGGCCACCTATGTAAGGGGCATTATTTCTACTGGCCACCTATGTAAGGGGCATTCTTCAAACTGGCCGCCTATGTAAGGTGCATTCTTCCCACTAGCCACCTACATAAGGGGCATTCTTCCCAATAGCCACCTATGTAAGGGGTATTCTTTCTACTAGCCACCTATGTAAGGGGCATTCTTCCTACTGGCCACCTATGTAAGGGGCATTCTTCCTACTGGCCACCTATGTAAGGGGCATTCTTCCTACTGGCCACCTATGTAAGGGGCATTCTTTCTAATGGTCACCAATGTAAGGGGCATTCTTCCTTCTGACCACCTATGTAAGGGGCATTCTTCCTACTGGCCAGTCCCTACACTACTTTGGAAATTGCAGCCCACAGGGAACCACGAGTACAGCCACCTTTGTAAGATGCATTCTTCCCACTGGCCACCTATGTAAGGGGCATTCTTGCTACTGGCCACCTATGTAAGGGGCATTCTTCCTACAAGCCATCTATGTAACGGGTATTCTTCAAACTGGCCGCCTATGTAAGGTGCATTCTTCCCACTAACCACCTACGTAAGAGGCATTCTTCCTACTGGCCACCTATGTATGAGTAATTGTTCCCACTGGCCTCCAATTGTGTGGTTGTAGCAGGCGTTCCCATAGACCAAAACATTATTTCAAGGGTTCCTCAGCATTCCTCAGGTTGAAAAAGGTTACTCTATAATAAGATCAGACCAGAGGACCAGCAAGGCACAATAAGAAAGCAGAGTCTGCAATCTGTTGGCAAACCTTCCTGTCTGAGAGGGGTAATTGGTACACCTTGGAGCCTAAAAAATTTAAGTAAAGTACCCACCTTTGCCACATGCTGCCAGTCATAAAGGTTCCACATGCTATGAAGGTAAACTTGAACTTTATACATTTTTGAGTGGAAAATTGCTAATCTTAGATGAAATAGGTTTTTTTGTGTTACCTGATTTCGGACTGGCGTGACATAACCTTTCTTCCTATAGTCAACAGAGTCCGGGAGGGGTACTTGTTCCTCATCATCATCAGCTGTGACATTCCTTGCCCTATTTTTTGGCGGGACTTTCAGCCCTGTCATTGTCTTCACAACTTCTTCACTGGTCTGCAAAGAAATGGAACTTTTGTAGAATAACAGTTTTACTAACTGGCGGGTCAGTAGTTACATCAATTAATATGTGAATAGATAGATGCAAATATGCACAATCTGCAAAGTATCACAAAAGTCAAGAATGACAATTTCAAGGATTTTTAATTTGTACAATTCTCTTATTACATTCAGTAAAATCAGCAATTTTCCTGATTCAATCAGTCCTATTTATCATGAAACCCAGAGAAGTGGTCAAACAGCATGAGGTTAAAGAGGTCCTATCACCAATCTAAAAAATTGCATGTAATCCCTTAAGCCTCGTACACACGATGCGGCGGTCGTACGACCGGACGTCCAAAATCGTATGTCAGCTGTTGTGCACATACAACTTGTTGGACCAACTTCTCTGTACACACGATACAACGGTGGAACGACCGCTTGTTGTACAACCAAAGTTTTCTAGTCTACTCATCCAACTTCTGTTGTACGACCATCGCATGTCAGCTGTTCTAATCGCGCGTACTAATGGTCGGATGATCGTACAACAAGCAGTTGTACAACTGTTCTCATATGACCATTACACCGTGTGTACGAGGCTTTAGAGCCTGGTTGGGATCTGCCCTGCCGTCGCTAGTTGGACATTTCGCTCCCTGATGTCCAACAATGCTGCTAGAAAGGAGATGGATTTGGGCTTCACAGCTCTGGCCTCCAATGCTACCAATCACAAAAGATCACACATCCTGTGGCACTGTGTGATATATCTGCCGGTGCTTCTAAACATACACAGCCTTGCACCGCTGCATGGTCTTTCACTTTTATAAATGAGCGTTTATTGCTGTGTGGGGTTGTTTCATACATGGCCCCAGACTGACTCCACAGGGACTCCGGACTATGGATTCCAATGGGGGGGGGGGGTGTTTTTGAAGCATGTGATTAGAGCCAGAGGCTCTAATCGGATTAAAAAAAGAGTGGGCTCTGGGCACAGAGCACTGTGCCCAAAGCCCACCCAGTTGTGTGACGATAACGAATGAATATTCATTATCGCCACACTGATCCTCCTCCCGGCCAATCGGGAAGCGGGTCAACCGATTGGCTGAAAGGACAGGCGAGCCTATTGGACGCCTGGCAGGAGGAGAAAAGAAACGCACAACGTCTCTATGAAAGGATACAGGAGCCACTGCCTGAGACACAGCTTTCCCCCCATCGACCGCTGCCTGACCCGCAGCCCGTCACCCGCCACCAAGATGGGGTAAGTGACTGGCAGACAACGGGCGGGCGAGGAGCCGGGGGGGGGGGGGGTTGTGGCAGGGGTGCTGGATTAGTGCCGTACCGCTGGCCCAGAGGGGTGTTTGGGGAGCTGAAAAAGTTCCGTGCCACTGGCCACCTGGGGGGAAGAGGGTTGATTGCCGCCGCCACCCCCTCCAAAAAGAACTCACAAGTCACCACTGGTGGACAGTCACTCAGCACTGTTGCACTGTGTAATCCATCAACTGGGGTTGTGCATGTTTACAAACAGCCACAAATACATTACACAGCCCCGCAGTGCTGCCTGTTAATTCTTAAAGTGTTGCTAAACCCACAACAGTAAAATCAGTCTGTATATGCAGTAAAGCATGCTTGTTATACTCACTGTGGAACCTAAGGGGTTAATCCTCCGCAATGTGTAAAAAGGCTGTTTGATTCTGTCTTCTCTGATCCTCCCCTTCTTCCACTGTCCCCAATCCATCTGCTGATAGTACAGAGTCCCAGGAGGCATTCTGCACATGCTCAGTTTGGTGTGTATTGCTAGAGAGTTTTTTTTTTCTTGGGAGAGTGCATGTGATCAGCACAGGACCAATCAGTACTGTCCAGACAGAGGGTCAGGGGACCTGCAGCCTCATAGGACAGTCAGAGGAGAATGAAAACTCCTCCTACAAGCTTTCCCCAGTGCATGGCCAGACGCTGATAGAAGTCACAAGACTGCTATACACTGCTGATGAGAAAAGGTATTTAGCAGTTTATATTTACTAAAATAATTGCATTCCATGTGCTGTGTACTGACAGAGACCACATATAATGAATACAGTGTCTTAGGTTTAGTAACAATTCAATAGTAAGGGCTCTTTCACACTAGCGTTTGGGACAGTAAAACTCCACAGTTTAGCTGCAGAGGCAGCGGCTGGGGGTGGACACATACACACGGCCATGATGCTTTGCTTATATGCCCTGTCGCTTTCGGCAGCCACTACCCCATTCAAGTGAATAGGGCCCATTGCATGTGGTTGCAGCTCACAAGTGCATGGTTCAAGGGGTTAAGTTGCAGTGGTGGTGCAGGCATGATGTGCTGAATAAAAGTATTGCATACAACCACACAGCCGGCAATTTAACTTTTTTGAAATGTCTGAGTGACATCTCAATAAAGTTTGTTTAAAAGTAAATTAAAGGAAGCTGAGCTCACTCGCACTGCACACCAGCCTCAGAACATTACACAGTGATGCGGGGCTGTGTGATCTATCTGCAGTTGCTTGTAAGCCAACACAGCCCTGGCTGATGGGCCACACAGGACCGCAGTGTTAGGGGAATTTTTACCAGATTTATGAAAGAACAAATAGCGCTAGAGATGCACCGATACCATTTTTTTACGCGTACCCATAGTACTCGCTGATACCAATTACCGATACCTACCACAACTGTTTTGTTTACACTTCAGCTGTCAGCAATTGTACAAAACATTGAAAAGTTATTTACAAATTAAATTAATTTTTTTTGTACATTTTGCATTTTTTTTTTTTAACGTGAAATGTCTAAATGTAAGTTAAAAGTGTAAAAATATTAACGAACAAAGCAAACCAAAAAAAAAAAAGTTTTAATTATTAATAGTTTATAAAATAGAAGTGAACAAAAATGAAAATCAGCAGGAAAATAATAATTAAATGGAGGAGAATAGGGAGTTAATTAAGACTGAGTAGAGTAAATTAAGGGTTAATAAGGGGATAAACAGAGGAACAATGTAATAAAAAACACAAAAGCATTTTTTCTTTACTTGCCAGGCTGCTTTATACTTCATCTGCAGATCGAAGTTCATCCCTTTGATCTGTAGATGAAGAAACAGAAAGATACAAAAGAAACAATGTTTCTTTTTACCTTAGTGTTATAGTGACTGAGCAATGTTGTTGATAAACATTGCCCCGCTGTTTTATTGTTTTTTTTTCACAGCTCCAATTGCCGGACTTCTTTAACACCTCAGCTGTCAACATGGGAAGCCCACTAACAGTTGAACGAGTCATCAGTTGTTAAGGACGCAGCAGCCCTGCTTCTTAACAACAGATAATTAACAGCTTTTTTATTTGCATTTCAGCTGTCAGTGGGGGAATCCCGCTGACAGCTGAAAGAACTGAGCCTGAAAGTATCAGTTTCAGGTATCGGTGCATTTGCATGAGTACCAATACTTGTGCAAATGCTTAGTATCGGCTAATATAGATTTGGGACAAATATCTACAACTGTGCTAATTAAGTAGATACACCACCAAAAGCATGAAGTATTAGAGTGAGAAACAACTCATCTAAAAAAAGAAAAGTTCTGAGACTACTAAGGGGGTGGGGGACGCTATCACACCGAGGTCATTAAAATGCAAAATGACTTATATTGAAAATGTTTATATCGTGTTTTTAACCAAACTGGAGGTTCCCTTTCAGTGTCTCACATCCTCATGCTTAAAGAGTTACAAACCCTGGAGCCTGCATTCACTATATCTGGTCCCCCACAGTACACAGAACATGGAAATGCAATCATTTTAGTAAATATAAACTGATAAATACCTTTTCTCATAAGCAGTATATAGCAGTCTTACGACTTCTATCAGTGTCTGGTTAAAGCTTGTAGGAGGGGTTTTATACTGCATTGAGCTGTCCTATCAGGATCCAGGACCCCTGACTCTCTGTCTGGACAGTGCTGATTGGCCCTGTGCTGATCACATGCACTCTCCCAAGAAAAAAAAACTCTCTAGCATTACACACCAAACTGAGCATGTGCAGTCTGACTCCAAAGGCTCTCTCTTACCCGGACATGTTCTGGAGTCAGTGGAAGAAGAGGAGGATCTGTGCATACACAGCCTTTTTAACACAATCCAGAGGATTAACCCCTTAGGTCCCACAGTGAGTATAACAAGCATGCTTTACTGCATATACAGATTCATTTTACTCTTGTGGGTTTAGTAACACTTTAAAGTGGTTGTAAGTCTCTAATATGAAATATGAACAAAGCATGTCCATTTATAGTGCATACTTGCCTCAATTGAGAGCATTTAGGCCCGATTCACACAGGGGCGATCCGACTTGCAGGGCAACTTTGCTAGGCGATTTGAAAGCAACTTCAAGCAACTTATAACGCGACTCGAGGCGACTTACAACATGACTTCATGCCAGGCGACTTTGCTGTGGCCAATCAGAGAAGGGAGGGAGGGGGTTGCCCCAAATAAATTCTATTCTTTTCACTGTGAAGTCGCTTCTGTTTAGATGGGGGATCCGACTTGGAGGCGACTTCCATTGAATTCTATGGGCACAAGTTGAATAGAAGTCGCCTCCAAGTAGTACAGGAATCTCTTCTGAAGTCGCCTTGAAGTCAGAATGACTTCAGTAGCATACATAAAGACGGCTCCCATTCACTTCAATGGGATTTCTTGTGTCAAGCGACCTAGGGCGACTTGAGGCGACTCAAGTTGGATCACAAGTCGCCCCTGTGTGAACCGGGCCTAAGGGGTTTATTTACTAAAACTGGAAAGTACAAAATCTGGTGCAGCTGTGCATGGTAGCCAATCAGCTTCTAACTTCAGCTTGTTCAGTTAAGCTTTGACAAAAAAAACTGCAAACTGATTGGTTTCTATGCAGAGCTGCATCAGATTTCCCACTCTCCTGTTTTAGTAAATCAACCCCTAAGTGTCATTTCTGTCTGCTGCTTCATTCCTCTGCTATCAGCATAGGTCACTTCTGACAAGTTTTCCTGACACCAAGAGAAAAATGGTGACAGGAGAGGGAGCTTCTGCACACAGCCTGTGATTGACAGCCACAACTCTGTTCCTGTGTGAAGGGGGCTTTGTCCTTTCCCTCCAATCAGCTCTGATTGAGCTGTGCAAAATGTAACTTCCGCTTCCTGTCGCCTGCTTTCTGAAGCTCAGAAATGCTGTGTAAAGTTTGCACTTTGAACAGATGTAAAGAAGAGGGGGCTGCAGATAAACAGCTACAACTTACGTAGAAGGATTTGTTTAATCTCTGTGCATAATCTGAGGCCAGTAACTTCACTGGTTATATGTAAGGGTTTACAACCACTTTAATCATTTTAGGGCCAGTGTTAAGCTTGCCATACACTATACAATTTTCTTATTCAATTTCCTTTAGAGTTACCTTCAACTATGTAGTACAAGGGCTTGCTTGATTGCATACAAAATGAACATGTTTAGGTTTGACCTCCTATTAGATGGTTTTGGTAAATCTAAAGGAAAATTATACAAGAAAATTGTATAATGTATGGCCAGCCTTTCCGTATGTAACAACTGATCTACTTTCATGTGTAGCACACTTTGTCCGTATACATGGTAAAGTGGACCTACCTTTAAAAATTCATACTTTGCTACTAGTAGGAATCTGGAGGGTTTAATATAATTAGAGACTGCAGAGTGTTTCTTGTTTTCAATCAGACAGATTCTGGTTGTTTTTCAGTTAGAAAAGAATATCGGGAAGACACAAGACTCTGCAGCTTTACTATGCAGGAGGCAGAATTCAGCTTGATAATCAGCTAGAGTGACAATGCTACTGCTCCTCCATGGATACAGCACAGGAAAGGATTTTACTTGCAGGAACAGCAAAGAGAGTAAAGGGAAAAAAGCCTGAAAAAAATAAAACTAATGCAGACACCACATCTAAGGATTGGAAATCTGCATAGATTACTTTATTTTCTTGAGTTTAGATACAAACACATGGTTTTCATTATTAGTTCAACCAATTTTATCAGCAGTCATACCCAGCAGTTTATTTAGGCTTTGTGCTGCCCTAGGCCTGACTAAACTTGTGCACCCCTTAATTTAAATATGAGCCACCCCTTCCTGTCATGGCCACACCCCTTCCTGTTTAGGACCCGCCTTGAAATTTTGCAGTGGGGATACTAGTTCTGAGGGCTGGGGGGGGGGGGGGGCAATGGAGTCCCTAAATTTGCAGAGATTTCCTCACACTTCCTGTTTGGCTATGAGGTAGCACAACAACTCATTGGTTGGGGTCCGCTGCCTGGGCTCCTCGGGATGCCCGGGTCCTCTACATATGTATGGGCTGTCCCCCCTGCCCAGCTGCTTTATGGGGGTGACCGATTTGCCTCCCGGCCCCATAAGACTGGCGCTACACTAAAAGCGCAAGCCGACGGGGACTCTTTTCGTGCTGCCCCCCTGCAAAGTGCCACCCTAGGCCTGGGCCTTGTCGGCCTAGGCCAAGATACAGCATTGGTCATACCAACAAAACAGCCAACCTAGGAAATGGATTAGGACAAGCAAACCCGTTATGTACTTATATCAATATATAGAACTGACAAATTAAAACATTTTGTGGGGCTAGCGTTAACCACTGTTACCACGTCAGCCACTTACCATGTCCCCCAGACGATTCATGGCCAGGTCATAGGTGTGCAGGCCAAGTATAAATTCTTCATTATGGGCAGCAATTAATTTATAGTTTTTCTCCCAAATCAGACGTCTCATTTCCTCATCCAGCTGGAAGATAAAAAAGCAAGAGGGGGAATGGATAAAAAAACACTGGGACTTTGATCGATACTGGTTGCAAATACCTGTAGAACTTTGTTCAAAAATTGCCGCTTACAGAATGTTTGTTTGATTATCTAAGACAGCGGTCTCCAAACTGTGGCCCTTTGCTTGCCTGTATCCATCCCATGGGGCACTTTTCCTCTCACTGATTCAAGACACTGTTCCTGCTATAGACAAACAATGGGGCATTATTTCTCCCACTTACACCAATGATAGGTCACTGTTCCTCCCACTCATACCAATGGTGGGACACTATTCCTCCCACTGATACCAATGATGGGACACTATTCCTCATACTGACACCAATGATGGGGCACTATTCCTCCCACTGACACCAATGATGGGGCACTATTCCTCTTACTGATACTAATGATGTGACACTTTTCCTCCCACTGACACCAATCATGGGACACTATTCCTCATACTGACCCCAATGATGGGGCACTATTCCTCCCACTGACACCAATGATAGGGCACTATTCCTCTTACTGATACTAATGATGTGACACTTTTCCTCCCACTGACACCAATGATGGGACACTATTCCTCCCACTGACACCAATGATGGGGCACTATTCCTCTTACTGATACTAATGATGGGACACTTTTCCTCCCACTGACACCAATGATGGGACACTATTCCTCCCACTGACACCAATGATGGGGCACTATTCCTCCCACTGATACCAATGATGGGGCACTATTCCTCTTACTGATACTAATGATGGGACACTTTTCCTCCCACTGACACCAATGATGAGACACTATTCCTCCCACTGACACCAATGATGGGGCTCTATTCCTCACACTGACACCAATGATGGGGCACTATTCCTCACACTGACACCAATGATGGGGCACTATTCCTCCCACTGACACCAATGATGGGGCACTATTCCTCTTACTGATACTAATGATGGGACACTTTTCCTCCCACTGACACCAATGATGGGACACTATTCCTCCCACTGACACCAATGATGGGGCACTATTCCTCCCACTGATACCAATGATGGGGCACTATTCCTCTTACTGATACTAATGATGGGACACTTTTCCTCCCACTGACACCAATGATGAGACACTATTCCTCCCACTGACACCAATGATGGGGCTCTATTCCTCACACTGACACCAATGATGGGGCACTATTCCTCACACTGACACCAATGATGGGGCACTATTCCTCCCACTGACACCAATGATGGGGCACTATTCCTCTTACTGATACTAATGATGGGACACTTTTCCTCCCACTGACACCAATGATGGGACACTATTCCTCCCACTGACACCAATGATGGGGCTTTATTCCTCACACTGACACCAATGATGGGACACTATTCCTCTTACTGATACCAATTATGGGACACTATTCCTCCCACTAACACCAATGATAGGGGCACTATTCCTCCCACCGATACCAATGATGGGGCTCTATTCCTCCCACTAACACCAATGATGGGGCACTATTCCTCTTACTGATACCAATGATGGGACACTATTCCTCCCACTGTCACCAATGATGGGGCACTATTACTCCAACTGACACCAATGATGGGACACTATTCCTCTTACTGATACAAGTGATGGGACACTATTCCTCCCACAGACACCAATGATAAGGCACTATTCCTCCCACTGACACCAATGATGGGGCTCTATTCCCCCCACTGACACCAATGATTGGGCTCTATTCCTCCCAATGATGGGGCACTATTCCTCCCACTTACACCAATGATGGGGCACTATTCCTCCCACTAACACCAATGATGGGGCACTATTTCTTCCACTGACAGCAATGATGGGACACTATTCCTCCCACTGATACCAATGATGGGGCACTATTCCTCCCACTGACACCAATGATGGGGCACTAATCCTCCCACTGACACCAATGATGGGGCACTATTCCTTCCACTGATAACAATGATGGGGCCCTATTCCTCCCACTGATACCAATGATGGGGCACTATTCCTCCAACTGACACCAATGATGGGACACTATTCCTCTCACTGATACCAATGATGGGACACTATTCCTCTCACTGATACCAATGATGAGATACTATTCCTCCCACTGACACCAATGATGGGGCACTATTCCTCCCACTGACACCAATGATGGGGCACTATTTCTCCCACTGACACCAATGATGGGGCACTATTCCTCCCACTGACACCAATGATGGGGCACTATTCCTCCCACTGATAACAATGATGGGGCCCTATTCCTCCCACTGATACCAATGATGGGGCACTATTCCTCCAACTGACACCAATGATGGGGCTCTATTCCTCCCACTGATACCAATGATGGGGCACTATTCCTCCCACTGACACCAATGATGGGACACTATTCCTTCCACTGACACCAATGATGGGGCTCTATTCCTCCCACTGATACCAATGATGGGGTACTATTCCTCCCACTGACATCAATGATGGGACACTATTCCTCCCACTGACACCGATGATGGGGCACTATTACTCCCACTGACACCAATGATGGGACACTATTCCTCTCACTGATACCAATGATGGGACACTATTCCTCTCACTGATACCAATGATGAGATACTATTCCTCCCACTGACACCAATGATGGGGCACTATTCCTCCCACTGACACCAATGATGGGGCACTATTTCTCCCACTGACACCAATGATGGGGCACTATTCCTCCCACTGACACCAATGATGGGGCACTATTCCTCCCACTGACTCCAATGATGGAGCACTATTTCTCCCACTGATACCAATGATGGGGTACCATTCCTCACACTGATACCAATGATGGGACATTGTTCGTTCCACTGATACCAATGATGGGCTACTGTTCCTCCCACCGATACCAATGACAAAACGCTATTTCTCCCTCTACCAAAGATGCATTGTTTTTTTCCCACTGATGCCAAGACAATTTCTGCTCTCAATGGCCACAGTCCGGCCCCCCTAAAGTCTGAAGGACAGTAAATTGGCCCTTTGTTTAGAAAGTTTGGAGACCCCTGATCTAAGAGTTAAAGGGGACAATTCAACAATCAGCAAACAAATTTAAGGACAAGGATGTAACATTTTTGAAAAGGAACACATTTCTAATCATTGAATTGACCCCCAGCTGAGAAAAATCCCAACTAGACTTACATACAGGCACTTGTCAAATCTTTCAACGTTGACATAGTACTCAAACAAAAAGTCCATGAAGGCACCATGGAATGGTCGGACGAGCGTATTTTATACATTCTCATCCATACATTAGAACGAAATTCTGCAGGTGAACGGTCAGCATGACACTTACCTTATGCCCAAACACCATCCAGCTCAGTATCTCCTTCTCTATCGCCAATGGCCACCATGCATTGGCTACATTTTCTCTTGTTAAGCCCATAGGTTGAATGAGAGAAAATCACTCAAATCCCTCATCAGTGCTAACAGTATGGATTTAGGAATCTCCACTGCTGACATCGGATTGTAGCAGCTGCACTGACACTACACCTTTTAAAAGATCATCCTCCTGGTTTGAATTTAATTTTTCAAGGTTTACTCTGTGTCCAACTGATATGTTGATTGTATAGCCCTGATGAAGGGGGAGTGCTGAGACCCCAAAATTCCTAAAAAAAAATTGACAGAGGATCTAACCTTTCCATATTCTATCCATAGCTAAACTTTAAGGAGGCAGTGTCATGACACTGACATATGGTTAAATCCCCGAAAGACCAAGTGCATGTAGCACTTGGTCCTGTTCTGATTCGTGGCCCCGTTGCTGAGCTAGCATGCCACAGTTAGTAAATGTTTTTCAGAAGCTGACTGATCCCACAGCCCATCAGCAACTAGGCCACTGCACAATCCATTTTACAGAGGGAGGGGATGGTGCTTACAGTGCTGTAGCTGTCTCATAGAAATGCCCATAAATCGGGCTTCAGCCTGGGGTGCAGCTACAGAACAGCACAGATAGAAGTAAAAATGTTAATGCTAAAGAGGCCACAGATTGGAACGTCAACCATGCATTTGGTCTCTTGAGGGATTTATCTGGGATTCTTCAAGTGTGATTATACTTCTTCTTCACACTGCTTGAACATTCACGTCATGTTTACCTCCTAGGGCCTGTGATGTCTAGTTATACCCGCTATACCATGTCTTTACTGGGTCTTGCCCACAGTGGAAAATTGGCAGGTGGCCACCATACAAGATATCAAAACAAATTCAACCAACCCTACCTAATCTCAAATCTGGGCAATAAACATGATATATTTATACGGGCTACACTCTGTCTTAGCTTAATCCAGTGTTTCCCAACCCAGTCCTCAAGGCACACCAACAGGTCATGTTTTCAGGATTTCCTTCAGATGAAACAGCTGTGGTAATTACTAAGGCAGTGAAACTGATCAAATCACCTGTGCAAAATAATGGAAATCCTGAAGACATGACCTGTTGGTGTGCCTTGAGGACTGGGTTGGGAAACACTGGCTTAATCACTTGAAACTTCTTTCCAAGGACAGAGTTTCCAGTAAATAAATAGTTACCTGTCCATTATATTGTTTCTGGTACGTCCTCTTCCACTGTTCCCACTCAGAGTCCAGAGTGTCATCCCAGAATGGACCAGCTTTCAACAGAGGAAAAGCAAGAAGCAGGAGGTAGAGTATCATTGTGCTGCAGAAAGACAATTGTTTATTACATCAGTAGAATAAAGAGAACCGGTCTTATTTGTAGACACTGTGAAATTGTGTACAATAAAGCAATATACTCCCAAATCTATAGGGCATGAATCTCTAGCCGAGTCACCTTCAGATCCATGCTCCAGTCACATCTTTAGAGAGTCATGAATTTTACAGAATTAGAAAATACAAAAAGAACTCACACAGCTATGAATGCAATATCCTGGAATGTTTGGGGATGTCCCTTTTTATCTAAGAGTTTTGCTGAGTGTATGGGCACATATTGATGAACATACCTATTTCACAAAGTAAACTGCGGGATCTTGCTGGCAGAAGCTGGCGTTTTAGTGGTCCATACGCTTGATGCATGCACCATTTGCGTTTACATGTCTGCAGTGGTACAGCGCACATGGACCCTATTGGCCATCGTTAACACTGCTTATCATTTACTATTGCTAGGTCCCCGCTGCCGAGCTTCCTTGATTGCTAGGACACAGGAGGCTCCTGATCAGAGGCGTAACTAGAACCTTCAGGGCCCCGGTGCAAGAAATTATGAAGGGCCCCCTGACCCCTGGCCAGGGCCCTTCCCTCTTCCCACTGATCCTGGGGCCCTTTACGCCTATCGTGGGTCCTTTTATTACGGTACTGCAGTGGGGCCCTTTCACAAGTTCTGCAGCAGGCCCCAGGGGGACCAGGGAAGCACACAGGGGCCCTGGGAACAGCAGAAGACAAGTAAACTGGATAGAGGAAAATGGAGGAGATTGGGTCCTCTAAATGCCACCCCCGCCATCCCTCCTACTCAGGTGTACAAGGGAGGCACATGGGCCCCCTGGACCATGGGGCCCGGTTGCAATTGCAACCCTTGCAACCCCTATCGTTACGCCCCTGCTCCTGATGCCTAGCATTCTTGGTTGCTGGGATGCAGGCTGTTCTTGCTGCCTATTGTCCTAGGCTGCTAGGAGGCAGGCGCTCCTGCTATCTAGCATCCTTGGTTGTTAAGTCGTCTCATGCTGTCTAGCGTATTTGTTTGCTAGGACTCATTTGGCTCCCACTGCCTAGCGCCCTTGGTTGCTGGGATTCAGTTGGCTCCTGCTGCCTAGTATCCTTGGTTGCTAGAACATATTTGGCTCCTGTTGCCTAGTATCCTTGGTTACTAGGACATATTTGGCTCCTGTTGCCGAGTGTTCTTGGATGCTAGGACATATTTGGCTCCTGTTGCCTAGTGTTCATGGTTGCTAGCACTCAATCGGCTTCTACTGTCTAGTGTCCTTGGTTGCTAGGACTCAGTCAGGTGGCCATTCAGGACTGACATGTAAACATCAATAGTGTGTAATCTGCAGCATCAATTATCTCACAGTCACATTCTTCTCCTCTGAGCGCCCAAGGATGTCCCAAGTCTTTCACAGTCCTAGCAATGCCAAACTACTCTATCATTTGAAAGAGCTGAACCCCCCCAGCAAAAATATTATCTACACCCCTGGATACACAGTTGCAATAATTTGTGTCTTTTATATCAGACTGGAGTTCAGCTTTAAATCTCCTATTCCAGGGTCCTGTTTTTACCCTATATTGGACATTCCTTTTTGCCCTGCCCTTCCCCCCCCCCCTTACTACCGCCCCATTTCTGTTCCCATACCCTTCCTGACTATTGAACATCCTCTCCTCCCTTTCCTTCCCTTTAGGTTCCTTGACAGTTTCTTTCAGAGTTTCGAGGACTACCTGGTCCTTGTTGTTTTAGGAACTTATTGTATGCACTGGTACTTCATTGTACGCTTGCATGGCCAATGAACAGAGCTTGGCCTGTTTATATCTTGAAATGCATATGTACCTTCCAGTGCTTTGTATTTAGTTTCACTTCAAAAACCTTTTGAACATAAATGCAATGTTCCTCTCACAGTATTTTTACTGAAAGGAAGTTTTAGTTCTCTTTTGAATCACTTCACCATAACCCTTCCCACTGGCACCGCTCTACGGGGACCCTTCTCTACAGAATTCAGTAAAATGAATAAAACAATTGTCTGTTAATTGAATAAAAGACTTGTATTTGAGGCCACATCTGTACTACAAGACCTTGGTTCTTACCCATTTTGCTAGTAGGACAATGGTGGTAATACAAGAAATTAACCACTTGTTGTTATGGATTTAACAAGATGGCATATCAATGCCATGGCATACTAGGGGAGGTTGTGATCTGCACCAGGTGCCATCTCTCTGGGGGTGCTGTAGGCACTGCAGTGTGGTACAACACAAAATGAAAACAAATGTCGGGCAGCCGCAGCACCCCCAAATAGTCGTCACTCGCTGCTCCCTTAACAGCGGCAGTTCAGAGCAAAGGGGAGGCCGGTCATATGGCAGAACCAAGGGGAGGACTTCCACTCACTCCCAACTGTCGCTGATATCTGAGCTGAAGATGGAGGTCTGTATTGGAAAGGGCAGGGGTGCCTGTACATCAAAATCTGTACTGATGGAAGGGGTGCTTGTATAGCAAAGTCTATACTGGGAAGGTGGGAGGTGTCTGCACTAAGAGGTCTGTACTGGGGGAAATGGGGCATCTGTACTGAGGGTCTGTACTGGGGGAGGGGTGTCTGTACTGAAGGGTCTGTACTTAAGAGGGTGATGGTGTCTATACTGAGGGGTCTATGCTGTGTGAAGGGGTCAGTCTGAGCTGGGGGAAGGGTTGTCTGTACTGAGGGGTCTGTGCTGAGGGGGTCAGCCTATATTGAGGGGTCTGTGCTGAGGGGGTCCATCTGTATTGAGGGGTCTGTGATGGGCAAGTGGTCTGTATTAAGGGGTTTGTACTGTGAAGGGGGGATCTGTACCGAGAGGTTTGTGTTGAGGGGGTCTGTACTGAGAAGGTGGGCTGAGAGGTAGATTTAGGGATGTTAGGGGAGATCTGTAGTTTTGGGAATATGGGCTTGGGTGGGGGGGTTTGTACTGGGAAAAGGGGGTACCTTTTGGTTGTACCTTGTAAAATGGCCACTGGCTGTGTACTCCGGCATAGACTTTGTGTTGTACATTTCATACCCCTGACTACTGCTCTCTGTACGGTGGGCTTTATATAACTTACTCCTGACCAATCCGCTCTCAGTACATTACTCCTAAAGTTCTTCTTTAAAGTAGACTGTGTGGATAAAAGCATATCAAATGGAAGTTTCATTTTTTTTAAATGATTGTGCTGAGGTTTGTATGTGTCTGTTAGACTCTCGGTGACGCATTGTTAATAAAGCATATTTTGTGGATTAAAGAACTGTAGCATATCTGCTGAGCATAGGGAAACAGGCTCAAGCTTTATATGCCCCTTTAATCCCCTCCCACAATTTGGCCACACCCACATTTTGCCACAGATGCTTTATTGCTTCTAAACGTTTTGGGGCGAGGGTATAAAAAGACTTTTATTTGAAGCCACATCTGTACTACAAGACCTTGGTTCTTACATATTGTGCTAGTAGGACAATGGTAGTAATGGTTTGTTTGTCTCCAAACACTGTGGTAATACAAGAAATTAACTACTTGTTGTTACGGATTTAGCAAAATGGCATATCAATGCCATGGCATACTAGGGGTGGTTGTGGTCTGCACCAGGTGCCGTCTCTTTGGTGGCGCTGTAGGCACTGCAGTGTGGTACAACACAAAATGAAAACAAATGTCGGGCAGCCGCAGCACCCCCAAATGGTCATCACTCGCTGCTCCCTAAACAGCGGCAGTTCAGCGCAAAGGGGAGGCCAGTCATATGACAGAACCAAGGGGAGGACTTCCACTCACTCCCAACTGTCGCTGCATCTGGGCTGACGATGGAGGTCTGTATTGGAAAGGGCAGGGGTGCTTGTACCCTAACCATGGGTCTCAGGTAAAGTTCAGAGTGTCCACTGAAAAAAAGAAAAGGGAGGGCCCTTATAGAGTAAGGGGCCCACATTTCAGAAACACGTATAAATGCTTCCACAATAGAAGGAAAAATGGTAAAAATGAACTTCCAACTGTTGAGGTTCAACTGAGAGTCAGTGTGGTCGCTCTCTATGCCTCCGGCATTTCCATGCTGGGTGCTCTGTGGGGTTCTCAGGTGGGTGAACGAATTGGCAAGGGGAGTCAGCGCAAAAAAAGCCGGTCAGTAGTTCAATTGGCAGAGGCACCCAAAGTAGTTATTCAAAGGATAGGCGTGATTCGTATACTTTAGTAAAACATCCAATAACTTTATTTCAGTAAAAAAAAAAAGGCATTTCGTGTGAAAGTGTTAAAACCACAAAACACGTTTTATTTGATGAAATAAAGTAACTGGAAGTTTACTAAGGCCCCTTTCACACTTGTGCGACTTGTCCTGCGACTTGGGACTGCAAAGTCGCATGACAAGTCGTACCACATGATTTCCAATGAGTATACCGTTCATATCTGTGCAACTTTAAAGTAGTCCCTGCACTACTTTGGTCCAACTTTTATGCGACTTGAGGTCCATAGACCTCAAGATTACACAGGCATTAAGTCGCATCAAAATTGCGGCAAAATCGCACGACTTTCAGGTCTCACAAGTGTGAAAGGGGCCTTACACAGACAATTTGAGCCTATCTTTTGAATAACCACTTTGGGCGCCTCTGCCAATCGAACTAACAATGGGGTTTTTTTTTGCGCTGACTCCATGTATGATGAATGGCACTGCAATGCATGGTACATAAAGCAGGTGTGTTGCCATGCGTTATGGTAATGTATGTTATTGACGTGATGACACAAGAGTGACTAGACCCTTACTAAATATTCACAAGGATGAAAGAGGATGTGGTATTAAGCCTTCTCGTGACCTCTGTATTTCTAGCTAGAAAATGCGTAGGCTTGGTTATTCGATAACTATTTCTAGCACATATGGGACAGTTTTCATTAGGGGTGAACTAAGAATACAGCTGACATCTGTGCATTTTAAGTGAATGAGGAAGTTTCCAGGAGCAGTTCTGAACAGATGGTTTAACTTATCCAAAAATGGCCGACGATTGATGCCTACACCCAAAAACACAAGCAAAAGCCACACAGACACAGCCATCCAACGAAGGGGGAAAAAACAAATGCTGATGCATGCCAAAAAATGCCCCCATTTCTATATGTCTGCTTAATTAGTGCTTCATGTGACAAATTAATAAAAGTGGTGCTTGCCAATGCATTTGTTTGTCACATGGTGTTGGCGCATCCCCAGGTTCAAGCATGCTTACTCTGGCATGCGCCAAAATGAATCTTCCACTGGGATCATCCTACATTTTCTCTTCTCCTTCCTTCATTGCGGCACCCCACTGGCCATCCATACACATCCCCCTCTCTATGTGCTGCAGTGCTGACCATCGATGTCCACCTCTCCTCACTACAGTATTAACGGCACTCTGGTGAGGGCGTATATTTTCAAACATTTTTTAAATTGGAACATTGGCACAAGGCCTTCATTATTTTGCCACAGGTGATCAGACATTTATAGAAGCTGAATTACACTTTAAGGGTTCTTTCACACTCACAGTAATGGCAATTTTACATTGCGGGACTGTGCCACAACTGTGAGATAAGCGTTTGGCTCGCATTTTCGTTGTGACCCCGTTGATCTCAATGGGCGAGTTTGACAAGCGGTAACGTCATCCTGCACCAGTCAATCGTGATGGCCAAAGACTGGCACCCAGAAGAAGTTGGCAAGAAGATGCTAGTAAGCTCGGGCTGCCTTGGGAAGTTCCTATCTCGGTTTGAAAAGGAATCTTGCCTTAGGAACAGCAAGGAACAAAGAGGACAGAGTGAGTACATCAACACACCCAGAAATTCACAAAGGGAGAGACTGCCACATGTAGCAAGCTCTTAGGAGGACAGAGCTGTGCTTAACTCTTCCTATCCCTTGCCCTGGGAGATCTTTGGAGCAGCTAGGTGGGCTGGTGGACAAGCAGCCAGGAGGTCTGGTAGTTCTTACAGGCAGTAGAGCTGGTAGCAGTTCTTTAAAGGAAAGGAGATACTCCGATATGCAGTTTACAATATACTGTGCTATTTTTTAAAGGGGACTTTTGCTGTTTTGATCATTAAGGACCAATGGTGTCCAGGAAAGAGAACAGTACAGGATTCTGTACATAGTAAGGAAGATGTCCCCATCTGTTGTCGGCCAAGCTGGGCATCCCATAACCCCTTTACCCCATCCAGGTTATTATCCCTAATAAAACAACAAAACCAAGCTCAGAGACCAGGGCCGGCCCTACCATGGGTCCCACTGGGTCCATTGGACCCAGGCGGCACTTTAAGGGGGACAGCAAATTAGCGCCCATGATTTTTTTTCCAGCAGTTTTGTGTGTCATCCAGGGGCGGACTGGGCCAGTGGGGCAGGGTGACAACTGGCCCCCGGACCACTCCGCTGCCTCATAGAAAGGCCGTCCTGCTGTCCTCAATACGCATACTTGTAGTTATATATAGGAAAACTGCGCTCACCCTAGTAACCACTGCGTCCTTTTTTTACACAGCTGCAACAATAAAGTGTGATTTCTACACCCAAAAGCATAAAGATATAAAGAGAGCTGCGCTTGTGTGTAGGACATAAATCAATATAATATAAGAGTGAACTTATAAACATCCAAATGTGTAAGTATCAAATAATAATATAGTGAATAAGCTCATAAATCTCCAATCCCATATAAGTCCATATATAAGTGAATAAACAAGTCCAGTGATAAAGGTGACAAAAATGAAGGAAAATTCTTGATCAGGTCTTCTAAATGAATAGACCGGCATACACCACAGTGCCTCAATAGTGAAAAAACACCTCCACCACAGATGGTTATGCACTTACCAGATCACTTGGACCTCTTATTAAGGGAGGTCTAAGACGCTTGTGTGGATCAAGGCCTCCACAGGGCCGTAACGATCTGTTGTCTATGGGGCGCCCTCTCTCTCCGTTGGGTCGGATCCTTTCCTATCCTTTGTGGGAGTGTCTGAGATCACTTCCTTGGGTGTGTATTAGGTTGGAAGTACTGCAAGACCACAGGACCAAATAGTCTGCTCAACTCCAGGAGAGCCACGGTACCCAAAAGAAAGGGGTGGACTAGATAGTGTAATAACGTTTACACAAAATCGATTTATTTAAAAATTGTTAAACTCACATGAATCCGGATAAATGACAGCTGTATACAAGTAAAAACACTCAGCGGTGATAATGAGACAGCGCTCCACCCGATCGATTTCGTCTCCAACAGACGTCTTCCGGGGTATGGAGGCTGTCTCCTCGCACCGCTTTACATACATTTCAACAGGCCTAACTCAGCCAATCACATCCTCCGTTGGAGGGATAAGTCCCTCCCATCGTACAAATCATACACATTTAAATGTCCAGCTGAGCTGGCACGCTGACCTTATTCCAGGTGACCGTTTTGCCCTAGGCAAAGAAGTCTGTGTGTCTGCCGTCTCAGCATACTCGAACGCCGTATCGCCATGGGTCGCGCGGACCGGAAGTGTGCGTTCCAAACAAGGCCGCGCAACTTCCGCTTCCTGTATCGCGCTGGCCGGATGTTTACAACATTGCGTGCCAAAGAGAAAAGGTCGATGGGAGAAAGGTCCCTAATCTATAATCAAAAAAATCGTAAAGGTATCATAACTGAAAAAGACTGGTTCGGAGGGTGATGGCTGATAAAATAGGGCAAACTTTAAAAAAGGAGAATAAAAACTAAAATGAAAACTAAGTGGATTTTAAATTTTTTGGGGGAGTGAGAAAATTTATATATCTTCAGAGAAGTAAGAAAATTTAAAGGGACATGGTCCTTCAGTCGGATGAAACAGACTTACCATCCGTGAGTATAACGGGAGGAGGTAGTCGTGGCTACATGCTATACGAAAATATCTATAGAATTATGAAAGACATGCTCAAAAAATTTTTTTTTTTTTTTTTTTTTTGTATACTATCCATGAAATATGTGGGCACCATAAAGATATCAAAAAATATCAAAAATTATAAAAATGCAAAAAGAAGTGAATCTAGAAAAAAGCTGAAGGGAGGGGGATTACTCCCCAACTTCGGATGTGATCCGGCTTTACAGTATAAAGAATATATATATATAAATTGAGGCGAACCTAGGGAAAATCATCATATAGTTAATCAAGGGTTGTCAATGAAACAATGGGAATGTCATCACCCTGTCCATCAGGAGTTGTCTATGAAACAATTGACATCTAGGTCCACGTTCAGGCCTAGGGGAGAGTGGCTCTTTAAAAGAAAAATCCACTTCGTCTATCCTAGAAAGCTCCCTCACTTTAAGACTACCCCTCCAATTAGGGGTTAAGCTATCTATTCCCATGAACAAGGTTCCCTCAGGATTCCGTGCATGGGTCTGGTCATAATGGCGGGAGACACTATGGTTGGGGTATCCCTTACGGATATTAGTTAGATGTTCACCCAACCTGATGTGTAGAGATCTCGTGGTCCTCCCAACATACTGGAGGCCACACGGACACTGAAGGAGATAAACCACATGATTGGATCGGCACGTGATAAGAGACTCAACGGTAATACTGGTCTGGGTACGTGCCTTAGGACTCCCTTGGAACAAGTACCCTTATCTATCGAATTGGGGATTAACCTCCCCATCAGAATTTCACTCCCTCGAAAGATCCTATCTGCTTCACCTAA
>BLSH010510111.1:81778-105099 GCA_018402905.1 Glandirana rugosa
ATACAGCCTGCCCAAAGGTGCCCGTGAGGCCAAATTTGCTGTTTAAGGTATCCCCAGTGCACTCTGTCGAACGCCTTCTCTGCATCCAGAGATAGGAGCAGAGAAGGCGTACAGTGATGTTCGGCCCATTGGATTAAATCAATAAATCTTCTGGTACCATCTGGCACCTGACGACCATTTATAAAGCCATCTCGGTCTGGGTGTATCAAGGTTGAGATTAGGGGTTGGAGTCTATTGGCTAGGAGTTTGGCATAAATCTTGAGATCACTATTGAGCAATGATATTGGTCTGAAGTTGGCAGGCTCTGTTGGGTGTTTCCCTGGCTTTGGAATGGCTACTATTAGGGCCTCCGGTGATTTTCAGCTGCCCTATTTGCCACTGTCTTAAGGTGAGGTGCAAGTGTGTCTGCAAAGGTCTTATAGTATTCGTTACTATACCCGTCGGGGCCTGGAGATTTGTTTACTGGAAGGGAGCCTATGGCTTTAATTATTTCTTCAATTGTAAACGGTAGTGATATTGAGGCTTGTTGCTCCGGCGTTAGTGAAGGTAGCTTAATCGTGTCTAGGAAAGTTTGTATTTGGGCTTCTGATGGGTGTTGGAGATTTGTTTCTGATTGTAGATTATATAGGGATGCATAGAAGCAACTAAAAGTGTTCACTATTTCTAGTGGGTTCGTAATGTTACCTTTTTTGGGTCAGAAAGTGAGGCGATAGTGGGCTTTCTCATTGTTTTGTTTATTTGTCTGGCCAAGAGGTTGCCAGCTTTGTTGGCTTGTGTATAAAAATTGAGTTTTGCTCTAGTGAAAGCGTATTCATGTTGGCCACTAAGAATGATAGCTAATGATTGTCTCAGCTTATCAATGGTCTCGGCTATGGTCATGTCTACAGAAATTTTATGTTGTTGTTCTAGCGCTTGTATTTGGGCCAGTAGCTCTGATACCTCTCTGGTCCTCCTTTTCTCGTGCACACCTATTTTAATCAAGATACCTCGCATGTATGCTTTGTGCGAGTTCCATTGCACAAATTTGTCAATATCCTCAGATGCGCTGGTTTCAAACAAGAAATTAATTTCTTTCTTGATCTGCTCCTTGTATTTTGGTTTGGTCAATAGATTTGCATTTAGTCGCCAAAGGGATGTATTTTTTGTGAACGGGGTTTCAAAAATTTGCATGGAGACCGGTGCATGGTCTGACCATGTAATGGATCCGATTTTTACTTTGGTGATATGTTGCAGGGTTATTTTGTCTACAAGGAACCGATCAAGTCTGGAGTAAGACTGTTGGGATTTTGAGAAAAACGTATAGTCCCTCTCACTGCCATGTAAGCATCTTCAAGCATTGTAAAGGATGGTATTAAGGAGGATGCGCGTTTGCGTGTCTTATTGGAGGAATCCCATTGGGGGTTAGGGGTGTCATTAAAGTCCCCACATAGCATGAGATGTCCCTTGGAGTGTTGTTTGAGCATGGATTGAATTTCTTTGTCCTTTATCGTGTATTGGGTGCAAATACATTGATCAATGTTACCTGGTTATCGTTAATTGTGGCTTGTATTATGATAAAGCGGCCATAAAGGGTCTGCGAAGGAGTAGTGGAGTTGGAGTTTAAGGGAATGTTTAAATGCAATCATGACCTCTTTGGTTTTGTTGTTTGCATTCCCAAAGATATACTGTGTCAAGTCCTTGCGTTGGATCGGTTAAAGTGAGTCTCCTGGACGCAGAGGATGTCTGTATGGAGACGAGCTGCCTCCTTCCAGAGGACGGACCCTTTGTAAGGTGTGTTGAGGCCTTTGGCATTAATAGATGTTATGTGTACCATTGGACTTTGAGTAAACGCTCGGAGATGCCTGTTTTGGGATAGAGGTGGATAAGTACCTAGATGAGGGGGTGATGAGAGCAATTCTGTACCCTGAAGCGGTTTAACTAACAATAACAATATGACCTGAACAAATCGCTTCAAAATAACTATAGAGTGGCTGGGTAGGTTGCCGTAACATACATTATAGTGCCATTGTGAGATCTGCTTAGCAGATTCAGCTTTTAGGGGGTGTAAAGTCACTCTGATAGTGGGAATTTATGAACTACTTTCTCCTTACGTTCACTGACAGACACAGCTCTTCATTGACGTGTGGGGTTTTATGTTCGTCCTACTAGGAGTTAACTAGGCAGGGAAAAGAATCAGCTGGCCCCTCCCCTGGGGGCCGTCCTCTCTTCCTACATCAAACCCCCTTCACAGTATAGCTTTCCAGTTTCAGTGCCTAGTTCGCAAGGAGTTGACCTGGCTTCCCTGCTATAGGGAACTGCGGTCCTGTTATGACCATTTTTTATTTTTTATTTTTACTGCAATCAAGATGATCTGCTATCAAGAAGCCGGTCGGGGCATAGAGAGTCCTGGAGCTCTGTACTTTCCCCGACCTGGCCAACATGATGCAAAGCCAGTCCCGCTATGGGGGACCCGCCGCATCTTGCCCGTTCCGTGCGGGCGGCCCGGGGTGGAATACCCCTGTTGGTCCCCTTTACCGATGCGATTCGGCAGGGCGACTTTGGGCCTGCAGCATACCGCCATCAGGGGCGCAAAGTCTGCATTCGGGTGGCTACCGTGGCGTCGGACCGGTAAGTGAGCGCCTTGCCTTCCCCCCTTTTAAGGGCGTGAAGAGGGCCCGACGACCGGAAACTTGTGATTTTCACTTTTGCCCAGGGTAGCCACCGGTGGGATCAGCTCCCCATCTTGCCCCCTGCCACACCTCGCCCCCCCCCCCCCAGCACCGTGCGATCGTTCGGCCTTCTCGTCCGGATCGCCATGCGGCGTTCGGCAGCCATTTTGTGGCAGACCGCCGCCATTTTGCCGTAGCCGTGGACATTTTCAGTCTATGGAGCTTTCCCTCTAGTGCTCGGAGCGGCCATTTTCGGTACTGCACGTTGCCTGAGAGGTGTGTTCGGCCTCTAGTGTTTCCTGGCGGCCATTTTCACTGCATGCTCTGCACATTTTACACGTGGCTGCAGCTTCTCTCTCCTCTCAGGAAACGGCGGTGACAGGGGCAGCTCTTACTGACGATCTGTGCTAACAAGGCAATGGAACAGCAAGTATAGCTGGGCTCCCTCCGGGTGCTGGTGGTGGTGGGGTGCTGTCCTCTGACTAACTGTGGGTGTGTGACTGTGTGTGGGGCGCCCCTTCCATCCCTGTGTCATTTCTGGCAATGGCTGATCTCCCTGCTGAACCTGCTGAGGTGGCATCAGCAGCCACGCAATCTGACCAAGGGGCTTTTCTCAACCAGCTGCGGGCAGTTTTCACTGAGTTTTTTCCCCATGGGGACGCTGCTCCGCGGGTCCCCTAGAAGCGTCCCCCTCCTTTATCCTCAGGGGAAGATTCTGAGCCGGAGGTGGCCTCCAGGGTCTCAGGGACCCCGGGGGACCTGTCTGATGAGGAGATGGGTGCTGACAGTGTGTTAACTGAGGGGGACCAGGGGCCAGCTGCTGACCAAGAAAAAGTGCTGGTTGCTGCTATTATCGCTGGCATTCGCACTAAGTTGCAGCTGGATCAAGATGGCGAATCGCAATCTGCTGCATATGTGTGCGGGTCTTCTAGGCCCCCCAGGGCCCCCAAGACCTATCCTTACAATTAATTTTTTGACCATTTCCTATATCGTGAATGGCAGCACCCACAGCGTTCCTCCTCACTGACTACATGTTTTGCTGTACGCTATCCCTTTGAGGAGAGCTTTCTAAAGAAATGGGAGTCACCTGTGGTGGATCCGCCAATTGCACTCCTCACTAAGGCAACTATTCCTATGGAAGGGACTCCTTCCTTCAAGGATCCCGCTGATAGAAAGACAGAGGCACTTTTGAAGTCCCTGTTCTTGAACGCGGGCTCTGCTGTGCGACCTGCTTTGGCTGCGGCCATGGCAGCACAGCATCTCTCTGAATGCATGGAGGAACTTAGGAAGGACCTGGTAGGCGGTCGCCTGATGGAGGCACCGCAGAAGGCTGTGTTTTTACTCCAAGGGATTAATTACCTCTGTGATGCGGCCGTGGATGTTCTGCCCTTGTTGTCCAGAATATCGATATCGGCCGTCAGACTTTGTAGAATTCTTTGGCTGCGTTCCTGGTCGGGTGACCACGCTTCCAAAAGAGGTTTGGCTGACCTTCCTTTTCAGGGTGGGCGCCTATTTGGCTCGCGTCTTGATGAAATCATCAAGGATTTCACGGGGGGTAAGAGTACCTTCCTTCCGGAGCCCCGCAGGCGTGAGTTTCGCCGTAGACAGGAGCATTCTACGTCGGGTCAGAAGAAGCTTTTTCGTGCCTCAGGTGCGGTAAGCAAAGGGACCCGTTCCAGTAAGGTCGCTGCAGGGGCCGGAAGACGGCAGTGGCAGCGCAAAACAGAAAAGACGGAAGACAAGTCTTCCTCAGCCTGATGGGTTGCCCCCACCCGAGTGCCAGGTGGGGGGACGTCTTCTGGGGTTCGCAGATTGGTGGCTGGCTCACATTTCCGACCGCTGGGTCCGGGAAGTGGTGTCCACCGGGTACAGGATAGAGTTCATCACTCTACCCCCAGACAGGTCCTTCCCATCAAATTTAAGTCTCCCGCAGGAGCACAGGAAGGCCCTTTCCAGGGCGGTACAGGCCCTCTCAGACCAGGGGGTGATTGTACCAGTTCCCCCAGGAGAGAGGTTTCGAGATTTTTACTCAAATCTTTTTGTGGTGCCCAAAAAAGGGGATGGATTTCTGCCCATCCTGGACCTGAAGGCCCTAAACAAGTACGTCAGGGCGCGAAAGTTCCGGATGGAGTCTGTTTGGTCGGTTGTGGCCGCCCTTCCCCAGGGGGAATTCTTGGCATCGTTGGACATAAAGGATGCGTACCTCCATGTACCCATCCATCCGCGACATCAGCGCTTCCTGCGGTTCGCAATTGGGGATCGCCATTTTCAATTTGTAGCTCTCCCTTTCGGTCTGACCTCCACACCCCGGGTCTTCACAAAGTTGCTAGCTCCGGTGTTGGCGTTGCTGCGTCAGAGGGGAATTGCGATAGTGGCGTACCTGGACGATCTGCTCCTGCGAGCGGACTCTGTCTCTGCCCTGGAGGAGAATGTGAACATCACAATGGCCTCACTGCTGGACTTCGGCTGGTTACTCAACCTGAAGAAGTCGTCGGTGTCTCCTTCCTGCCGTCTGGAGTATCTGGGTCTCATTCTGGACACAGAACAGGCGAAGGTGTTTCTCCCTCCAAAAAGACTGCAGGGCTTACAGTCGGCTGTGCGCACCCTCTTGTCGCACCGTCGGTCTTCATTGCGGTTCTGTATGAGGGTGCTGGGGCTCATGGTCTCGTTGTTCGGAGCGATACCTTTTGCCCAGAGTCACACGCATTTTCTTCAACGAGCAATTCTGGCTCAGTGGGACAAGTCCCACCGGTCGTTGGATCTTCCGATCCGGCTGGGCCCCCAGACCAGGTCATCTCTGACCTGGTGGCTTCGGGACTCGGCCCTCACTCAGGGGAAGTCGTTCCTGCCCCTTCAGTGGACGGTAATCACCACAGACGCCAGCCTGAGGGGCTGGGGTGGAGTCCTGGGGCAGCTATCAGCCCAGGGTCGTTGGTCGACCCAGGAGGCTTGCCTGCCCATCAATGTGCTGGAGCTGAGAGCAATCAGGCTGTGTCTTTTTCATTGGACAAAGAGATTGCAAGGCCGTTCGATCCAAATTCAATCGGACAATGCCATGGCTGTGGCGTATGTAAATCATCAGGGCGGCACAAGGAGCCCAGCGGCGGCTGCAGAGGCAGCTCTGATACTGCGTTGGGCGGAACTTCACGTTCCGGCGATCTCAGCGATTTACATTCCAGGTGTGGAGAACTGGCAGGCGGACTTTCTCAGTCGCCAGAAGCTGGACCAGGAGGAATGGTCCCTCCACCCGGAGGTGTTCAATCTGCTTTGCCGCAGATGGGGGACGCCGGATGTGGATCTCATGGTGTCCCGGTTCAATCACAAAGTGAGAGCCTTTGTGTCCAGAACAAAGGATCCGTTGGCAGTGGCCACGGACGCTCTGGTGGCCCCCTGGAGCCATTATCGTCTCCTGTACGCCTTCCCTCCGATACGTCTGCTCCCGAGATTGGTGCGCAGAATAATGATGGAGGGAATACCAACCATTCTGGTGGCCCCAGATTGGCCCCGGCGCACCTGGTACGCCGACGTGGTGCAAATGGTGGCAGACGCCCCTTGGCGGCTTCCGATGCGAGACGATCTCCTGTCTCAAGGACCCATATTGCACCCTGCTTTACCCTCGCTGGCTTTGACGGCTTGGCTATTGAGTCCCAGGTGCTGAGGGATAGGGGAGTGGCCGACCCTGTAATCCCTACTCTGTTGAAAGCTCGCAAGTGCACTTCTCGCAAGATTTATCACCGCACCTGGAAGGCTTACATTGCTTGGTGCGAGGCGAAGGGCTATAACCCTCGCTCGTTTGTCGTGTCCAGGGTCCTGACCTTTTTACAGCAGGGCCTGAATAAGCATTTGGCCTTGAGTACTCTCAAGGGCCAGATCTCGGCCTTAGCCATACTCTTTCAGAGACCTTTGGCTTCGCACTCTCTGATTCGTACCTTTGTACAAGGTGTGCGACATGTGGCTCCTCGGGTGAGATCCCCGATGGCCCCGTGGGATCTGAATCTGGTGCTTTCTGTTCTTCAAAAGCCACCTTATGAGAAGATCAGGGAGATCCCCTTACAACTTCTGTCGCAGAAGGTGGCTTTCTTAGTTGCCATCACTTCTGCCAGACGAGTGTTGGAATTGGCTGCCCTATCGTGCAAGTCTCGTTATTTGGTGATGCATAAGGATAAGGCGGTCTTGCGACCCCTTCCTTCTTTTCTTCCGAAGGTAGTCTCTTCTTTTCATATCAATGAAGATATTGTCCTACCTTCGTTGTGCCCTCGTCCAGCGCACCCAAAGGAGTTTGAGTTGCACGCCTTGGACGTAGTGAGGGCCTTACGGGTGTACTTGGCTGCTACAGCTCCTTTTTGTAAAGCTGATGCCTTGTTTGTTCTGCCAGAGGGCCCGCGGCTTGGATTGGCGGCCTCTTCGGCTACGATTTCTCATTGGATTAGAAAAACCGTGACCCATGCGTATTCTGTTCGGGGCAAGGTTCCCCCTTTTCCGGTCACGGCTCATTCTACCCGGGTGGTTAGTACTTCCTGGGCCTTCAGACACCAGGCCTCGGTGTCAGAGGTGTGCAAAGCGGCCACGTGGGCCTCGGTTCAAACTTTCACTAAGTTTTACAAAGTTGATGTGTTTGCATCTTCGGATGCTGCTTTTGGCCGCAAAATTTTGCAGGCGGCAGTGTAGGCGCGACTGGCGCCTTCTCAGAGGTTCAGTTGGGTACAGTTGTTTTTTTACCCACCCCTCTTTTTGACACAGCTTGGGGACGTCCCCACAAAGTCAATGAAGAGCTGCGTCTGTCAGTGAACGTAAGGAGAAAAAGGGATTTTATTAAAACTTACCGTAAAATCCTTTTCTCCGACTTCACTGACAGACGCAGCACCCACCCCTCTGGGCTCTGTTTCTATACGGCTTGTGTACAAACTGAAGAGCTATACTGTGAGGGGGTTTGATGTAGGAAGAGAGGACGGCCCCCAGGGGAGGGGCCAGCTGATTCTTTTCCCTGCCTAGTTAACTCCTAGTGGGACGAACATAAAACCCCACAAAGTCAATGAAGAGCTGCATCTGTCAGTGAACTCGGAGAAAAGGATTTTACGGTAAGTTTTAATAAAATTCCTTTTTCCTCTCCTCTGGGAGGAAAGTGTATGCTGTGAAAATGAATCGGTGCCCAGACCGGTTGCTAGATCCTGACGGAGGGACGATCTCCCAAGTTTTGGTTAGGTGCTGTGTTTGTTGTTTCTTTGTGTTAGATGTGTAGCTCACTTGAAATCCCCACTGCGAGAGGTATTTTGCTCCATCATTGGGGGTCATAATAGGGATTAATTTGTCACGATAAGTCACCAGCAGTTTAGTAGGGTGTCCCCAGCTGTATTTGATTTGCTGTATCCTCAGTGTTTCCGTTATGGGGCGGAATTCCCATCTTCTTGCGGCAGTCGCTTGTGAGATGTCTGCGAAAATCGCAAATTTGGCAAATGGTTCAGGGAGGGTTTTTAGTTTCCTCGATGTCGCCATAAGCACATCTTTGATATGGAAGAAATTTATGCGTGCGATCACGTTGCGAGGTACTGAGGTGGGGAGGAACCTTGGTTTTACTAGGCGGTGTGCCCGGTCAATGAGGAGGTCCTATTTAGAGACCGATGGCAGGATTATTTTTGAACAACGTTTGCAGGTAACCGACCAGTTCAGGTTGTGTTACAGATTCGGGGATCCCCCTAATTTTGACGTTGTTCCTGCGGGACCTGTCCTCTAAATCTGAGATTTTGTCTTTGAGTTTCTGTATTTCTTGCGTTTGATCTCAGTAAGTGTCTACCATATCATTGTGTGCTGATACTAGTTCTCCCACTTTGGATTCTAGGTCCTCTGTGCGTTCTGCAATGTGACGGATTTGGTCCTGATTGTGTTTAATGGCTCTGTCTATGTTTGAATGCCTAGATAAAGGGATTGGAGCATGTGTTTAATGTCTGCGGCAGATGCAGGCTTGTCTGAGACAGGGAAGTCCTCCAATGGATTGTAACATTCATAGTCTGGCAGCGGTGTCAGTGTAGGGGAAAGGTTTAGTTTTTTACTCACATGCTGTCTGGAGATAGGAGACTGCAGGGGTAAGGATGCTGGCCATTTGTGATTGTCTTTTTGCAGTGACTGAGGGTTCACAATGTCCTCCTCTGCCTCTGTATCTCCCTGGAGCTTTGTTGCGGTTTGGCTGTTTACCTGTGCTGAGGGAGCCCCCGTGTTCTGTGAGGTGGCATGTGGTGGGCCGGGTGCCATCTTGGCAGCTTCCCTCCCTGTCTTGGGGAAGAAATCAGTGAGCTTGCGAGGCTGTGCAGGTGGCATTCTACCCTGGACTTGTCCCTCCTTACTCCTTACCGTGGGTCACAGGAGCTCTCTGTCTAGGCTTCCATGCGGCTCCACGGCTAGGAAATGACCCCCATTCATGAGTACATTTTGTGGTGTGCAGATTTCACAAACACTTAGAGGTCTGTTTGAAAAAAAAAAAATAGTTGAATGAATGTGAGCGACATTCACCCAGCTGTGATGAATATTGGATGTATTTTATTTCATACACTGATTTCCTTGGCTCCATCTAGTGGCCATAATGCAGTATTGTGATATTTTTACTAATGGAGGTTTGTCAGGAAAAATCCCCCATTATGGTCACTAGATGGCGCTGGCTATCATAGGAAATCACTGTGTTACATTATGGGCAGAATATGTAACGGCTGGATGAGTGATTGTCACATTCATCCCATGAATTTTCTATAAGTAGACCCCTTAGTTTCCTTCATCAGACATGGCTTCATACTAATACCTGAGATCACTCATACACTTATCATTGCCAACACACCACACAGACCCCCCGAGGTTCTTCTATGTATTTGGGGGCCTTTGGAGGGTCTGTGTGCTGTATAAATAAAAAAGAAGCCGGCAATGAAATGTCATTTTCTGGCAATTTAATCTGATTCATTTTTTCTTTGTAAATGTCACTTTTTCTGTAGCCCCTCCTACAGCAAGAATGAGAAAATGTATAGAGACCCCCAAATACAGACCAGACCCTCTGAATGTAATATGGATATTTAGGGGGACCTCACACAAAACAAAGTGTGTGCCCCCCAGAAAATCCATCCCAGACCCTTCATCCAAGCATTCAGTCTGGCTGACCAGGAATGGGGGAGGGGTGAGTGTGCGGTTCCTCCCTCCTCCTGAACCACACCAGGCCATGTGCCCTCAACATGGGGGGGCTTGTCAGGAGGAACTCCTCTCATGGTAAAGCACCTTGTCCCCATGTTGATAAGGACAAGGGCCTCATCCCCACAACCCTGGCCTGGTGGATGTCGGGGTCTGTGGGCAGGGAAGCTTATCAGAATCTGTTAGTGCCCAGATCCCCTAAAAAGTCTCTTTATAAATCTATTGTCAATCCCGATGCCAACTGTCCACTGACTTCCCAATAACACCCAGTGACCCCCCACACAGGAGAGATCTCCAATGGTAACACTCGCTGATTGATGGCGCCCTGAGCTGTCAGCTATATAAAGGAAGGAAGGGGTTATTGGTGACATCATTGCCCAGATATGGCCATATTCAGACTATGATGTCATAATCTATGACCCACCCATTTGCATACATGGCCATGTAAGGGAATGGGCAGGGTTAAGTCGGCGGTTGCTAAGGACACAGCTGTTGCAGACAGCCGTTGCTTTCCTAGAAACCAGTGAGAGCCAGAAGCCGTCACATTCGTCTGCACCAAATGCTGTAAACGTTGGATGGTCAGAAGAATGTGGGAGGAGCCAGTGTTCATCCAATCTTCTGTTCAGACACGGAGCTCCTCTGAAGTGTGGGGATCACTTGTCTGCTCCACACTCCTTAGATTGTATGAAAGATTTGTATCTGCCTGTGTGTGTCCAGCCAGATAAATGTGGGAGAGTCTCCCTCCAGTGGTGGTCAGCAGTATTGCAGGCTGTGAGAACTGCATCATAGCTGCTTTTATCTTCCCAGAGAAACCTCTCCCCTCATTCCTCCTCCACCAATCAAGGATCTCACTCCAGCTTGCAAGTCACTGTGAGCATGATTTCCTTGTCATCCAACATTGGTGTCAGTGAGATAAAATCAGCCCCATTGTTAGTGTCAGTGAGATAAAATAAGCCTCATTGTTAGTGTCAGTGAGATAAAATAAGCCTCATTGTTAGTGTCAGTGAGATAAAATAAGCCACATTGTTGGTGTCAGTGAGATAAAATAAGACCCATTGTTGGTGTCAGTGGGATAAAATAAGCCCCATAGTTGGTGTTAGTGAAATAAAATTAGCTCTATCGTTGGTGTCATTGAGATATAATAATCTCAGTCATTAGTGTCAGTAGGAAAATAAAACCCATTGTTAGTGTCAATGAGATAAAATAAGTCCCATTGTTGGTGTCACTGAGATAAAATTAGAACCGTTGTTGGTTTCTGTGAAATAAAATAAGTTCTATTGTTGGTGTCAGTGGGTTAAAATAAGCGCCATTGTTGGTGTCAGTGGCATAAAATAGCCCCATTGTTGGTGTCAGTGGCATAAAATAGCCCCATTGTTGGTGTCAGCGAGAAAAAATTGTAACCCCAGCCCAGCATTGGTGGTCAGTGGTGGTACTTACCTGATCACACCGCTGCCTCTCTACTGATGTCGGAGTTTTACTATCACTGTCAGAAAGGAGATCACTGCTCCCCACAGTCGGCTATAATTGCAGTGCCTGGTGAGGGGACCCAGAGAGAGTTGCAGCCGTCATCCCCTCACTGACACTCTGCACTCTGAGTCCTGGAACCTGGGAGATGAGGAGATGATATCACTGTACACACAATCCCGGGACTGTCCTTCATCATCCAGGAACATTTGGCAACAATGACCGGGCCGTGTTCTCACTACCAGACGTTTCTCATGGCTGCAGTTCCTCTGAGCTCCACAAGGTGGTGATCTCACTTCTACCCACACAGGAAGTCTCTATGGAATAAGGACTGGAAGTGATGTCAGGTAGACAGACAGGAAGTGGTGTGAAGCACATGCTAGGGGGTGCATGTTAGGGTTCTTCCAGAAAGGAGGAGTAAATAAATTAAGTGGCACTTCTGCTCTTGAACTTCAGCGATTTGCACAAAGCGAACATCGACAGCAAACTACTTTACAAATCACCAGACTGCAGGTGACCGTTTCCAAAACATCTCTCCCTCCTCACTGAAACATGCACTCTTTTCCTCTCCTTTTCACAGTTGCGGCCTCTCTCCTTAACCGCTTGTCGACCGCTGGTCGGCAATTGACGGCGACAGAGTGGCTCTGTAACGCAAATCACCGTCATACGAGGGTGGGCGCGATACAGAGCCACTGTAAGTAAACACGGACCTCCGCTCTGTGAGAGGGGGAAGGGCTGTGATCACAGCCTTCCTGTATACGAAGGCTGTGATCACTTCCCTTCCCCAGCTAGGGCAGCCCCCATACAGTTAGAACACAGCCAGGGAACATAGTTAACCCTTAGCGCGCCCCCTGCAGGTTAACCCCTTCACTGCCAATGGCATTTACACAGTAATCAGTGCATTTTTATAGCACTGATCGCTGTATAAGTGCCAATGGTCCCAAAAAAGTGTCAAAATGTTCCGCCATGTCCGCTGAAATATCGCAGTACCGCTAAAAATCGCAGATCGCCACCATTTTTAGTAAAAAATAAAAAAAAATTAAAAACCCCAAAAATTAATTCTCATCATCCGTAAACGCGACCACTTTTGCGCAAACCAATCAATAAACGCCGATTGCGATTTTTTTTTTATCGCAAATATGAGGAATTATATAAATCGCCCAAAAACGGTGAAAAAAATGTTTTTTTATATATTTTTTTGGATTTGTATTTTAGGAAAAAGTAAGAAATTTGGGTTTTTTTGCAAAATTGTCGCTCTTCTTTTGTTTATAGCGGCGATCAGAAATGACGCAGCGGTGATCAAATACCACCAAAAGAAAGCTCTATTTGTGGGAAAAAAAGGACGCAAATTTTGTTTGGGTACAACGTCGCACGACCGCGCAATTGTCAGTTAAAGCGACGCAGCGCCAAATCGCAAAAAGGGCTCCGGTCCTAAAGCTGGAAATCCTTCCGGTCCTTAAGTGGTTAATCTCTTTCCTTCACCCCTCTTCTCCACCCCACAATCTGTATTTATCACCCTCACTTCTGCCCTCTCCTTATTACTGCACTCATCACCTCCTAATTCTGATCCTACATGCTGATAATTCCCTCAGGATGCTGAGGCTGTCCCCTCATATAAATCATATTCTCCTATTACCTCCCTCACTCTTCTGCTTCTCCTAACCTCTGGAGATAATTCCCCAAACCCTGGATCTCCCTTATTTTACTGAACCCAACACACCCATCACTATCACCTCACATCCTCTGGCAGCAGCCACAGTCATGTAATTTAGTCTCCATTCCTCTGCTTCCCAAAATCAGCCTCCCCCCTTTCCTGTGCCCTCTGGAATGCCCCCTTTGTCTGCAACAAACTCACCGCTGTTCACGTCCTCTGTTGTGTTACACAATGTGAAGCATTATAATTTCACCTGTGTGTATTATTTGGTTTTTTATTGCTCTGTGTCTTTAACCAGTTGCCGACCACCCATCGTGGCTTGACGGCGGCAACATGGCTCGATACTGCAAACCACCGTCACTTGATGGTGGCTGCGAGATCGCGGATCGTTAGCGCACACTGCCAGAGGCACGCTCATTGTGTTATCAGAGAGCGAGTAGAGCGGACTCAATGTCCACCGCCCTACCCGTGATCGCTCCCCTGCAGTGACAGAATAAAGGTCCATGTATGTAAACACACCGATCTCCGTTCTGACAGGGGGGAAGGAATGTGATCATAGGCTCCATGTGTATGGGAGCCGCGATCACTATCCTCCCCAGTCAGCCCAGCCCCCACACAGTTAGTAACACATCCCAGGGAACACAGTTAACCCCTAGAGAACCCCCTAGTGCTAGCCCCTTCCCTGCCAGTGACATTTATACAGTAATCAGTGCATTTTCATACCACTGATTGCTGTATAAATGCCAATGGTCCCAAAAGTGTCAAAATTGTCCAACATATCCGCTGCAATGTCGCAGTCCCACTAAAAATCGCAGATCGCCACTATTACTAATAAAGAATAAAAAAAATAAAAACCCCATAAATTAATTCTCATCGGTCGTAAACATGGCAACTTTTGCACAAACCAATCAATATATGCCAATTGCATTTTTTTTTACCAAAAATATGAGGAAGAATATATTTCCAGAAATACTCCATGGCAGCATACGTATGGGTTAGCCCCGCCTCCATAATTACCCTATTGGACCCCTCGCCCATAAATCTTTGCTCCATGCAAGCAGCCATGCTCCTTTTTTTTCCTCCTCCGTAGGACCGAATTGTCGGTTTTCTGAAGAGTCCACCGCGGTCAGGAATCGGTGAAGCGGCAAGAGGAATTACGCCCCTCCAATAGGCCCTAGCTGTTAGCAGGGTATGGAGTGTATAAATCAGAGTAGTGCTGAAATCAGAGCTTTGTGGAACAGCTGAAAAGTGCGCCTGGCCAGAAAGCCTAGCTGTGAGCAGGCAGCCCTAATCTGCTAAAGTCCCGTGCGTGTGCACTGTCCTGGACTAAGAAACAAACCCGGTGTGATCATCCTACCTGGCCCGGTCCGATCCAATTGTGGAAGCAGGATTGAAGTTGCCGTGTGCGGTGATGTATACTTTTATATTACACATTCCACGGCAGCGGTTTTTGTGTATTTTCTGTTTATTTTCTTCTCTGGCTATCGTCTTCCTATGGCAGCTGGAGCTCATGGGTGTTCCAAGCCACTGCTCTCTCTTCTGGCCTTGTGTCCCTGGGTTACTTCTGCTCAGGGACGCAGTGCATAGGTGCTGTGGATGGCAGTGGTGACATTACAGGGGAGAAATTCATTCTGCGGTCATTTCTGTTGATCTATGGATTTCTCTGTGGGAAGCTTGCAGCAGTTTCCCAAAGTGCTTTGTGCAATAATCACAGGCTATGCTCTGCATTGTAAATGTCTCTCTGTGATTCTGGCATGATTGATCACCTGGGCAGGTTGTCACTCTTTCTGTGCAGTTTCACAATGGGGAAATATCACTGCCCCCCATGTGGCCAGCCCTGGGATAGCAGGTATGAGAGGGGGGTTGAACCCCTCCTTTCCTTGCTGTCTGGGTACTCTTATTGCTGCTTTTACCACCATGTCCTTTCTATCCTAGTTTGCTTTTGTGAGTCCTTCTAGGTCAGGATGACATTATATGGCCCGACACAATAAACACCTCATTAGGTCACAACTTTTTTTTCCAGTTGTATTTGTCATAGGTCACTGTCAAGGTCCAGCCTTCACCGCAGAAGCTCTGAATCCTCCTCTACGCACCCGCTGCCATGTCAGCCGCTCCAAGGAGGGAGCCTGCTGAGGATGCGGGATGCTGGTCCCAGAGGGCAAGCCTTTATGTGAGCTATGCTAAGCTAGGTGGTGGTGTGTTCCAGCGGATGGAATCCCTAGGATGACCAGGAAGAACTGGAGCTGTCCCAACCAAGGTAAAGTTTCCTGCAAGGCAAGGAAGTTATGTGGGCACCTTTGGCTCTGTTTCCACTGGTGCGACTTGGATGGGGTCGCATGGTGGGTCACAGCCCATTGATGTCCATGGCACTTGTTCCAATCTATGCAACCTGGAGTCACAGCGACTTTGAGAGGGTTCCTGCGCTACTCTGATGCAATTTGATCCTGCTCTGCAAACAAAGCTGGCTCATCTCTGAGGATAGCAGCCACAGTGCATGACAAACTCATTCCCAGGCATCAGAGACCATCATTACCACCCCAGCAGCTATTGCTGCAGAATTGGCCAGAACTTCTGTTCAGCATATATTCCTTGTGCCTGATCCCATGACTCTATGCAACTTGATCCAGGAGCTGTAAAGTTGGATCAGCTCCGCACTCAGAGTCAGATTGAGGTCGCACTCTGAATCGTGTGACTTGGGGGGCGCAATGGTGCCGAAGAGAGAGTGTTCTAAATCTCCATTCTGAACAGAACTAGGGGACATCATTGCATAAGTGGAGCAAGGTCACGAGACATCCCTCCCTTTGGTGCAAATGGCCAAGCAAATGGCCAAGCTCTATCCATTCAAAGATAAGGATATGAAGCATTTTTAAGGCTGCCTCTCTAAATTGCTGAGTCCTTGATGCGAGAATATCGCTCTTCTTTGGAAGATGCAGTGAATAGCCTGAATGTCAGCCTGGGCTCTTGTGGCCATATTGAAAAGGATGGAAATGTGAATGGAGAATGTGGACGCAGTATTCAGGAGCGTTTTCTGAAACTCTGTAGTTCAGAAGCCGGAGCTGGTGTCGGTTTCCATAATAAGGCTCCAAATGACATCAGCTGCCTAGTGGCACTGTGATGTTATGAAGCGTGTGCTATGGCGGGGACCTGGGCTTGCTGATCCCACCTCTAAGAGGCGTAGTGTAGCATTCCTGTTAGGGAGCTTCATTTTTTGGCAAGCTGGATAGCACCGTAACCCGGGTCACAGTTGGCATGTCCTACCTCAGGACCAGCACTAGCTAGGCCAGAAGGGGACAGTCTAGAGAACAAGTTCAGAGTGTGTGAGGGTCGAATGTTTTTACAGCCCAGGATGAGACTTTAGGAAGAGCAGGTGAGAAGACCAGCTATCCCCATTAGAAGTATGCTAAAAGCTTGAACTCTGGGTTCCAAGAAGCTACTGAGTTGGGCCTCAGACTATTGGGACATCAAAGTGGCCTTTTCGGGACATGCATGGTCAGTCAGAAGTTCTCTATTTCCATGGATTTTTCCCTCATGCTGAAGTAAAGAAAGCATATACTCAAGACATTCCCTTAGGTCCCTAAAGCATTCCACAAACATTTCATGACCCCTTACACCTTTTGAAGACCAATGCTCTAGGTCCTCCCCTCAACGAAAAGTTATCTCCATGATTCACAACTTATTCTCCCCACACAAATCCCCAGGGAATGGGAAAGCATGCTTGGCATGGGAAAAAGACCTACAATTGGAACTAACCTCGGCTGAATGGGACCATGTACACTGCAACACGCATAAGGGTTCGATCAATGTTTCAATCCAGGAAAACGGGTACAAACTTCTTTCCAGGTGGTACAGGACACCCAGTCTTATACACAAATTCAACCCATCTCTGACTGCTGCTGGCAATGCCAACAAGATGCAGGGACGCTCCTACACATTTGGTGGGAATGCCCCCTAATTCAACTCAAAGTCCAAAGTTCATTCTGTCATCACTCAAGTGACAACCTACACATTAGACTACAGACCAGCACAGTTCCTGCTGCACCACACATCCCTGTCTCAAAAGAAGTACCTTAAATCACTTTCAGTGGATATGGTAAATGCAGCCAGGATGTGTATACCTGTGCACTGGGGTTCAGCCCATATATACCCCCTATGTCCGCATGGTTATATGCATAGCAAAGGACACACCTTCCAAATTTACAAAAACATGGCATGCTAGCTACACTGCAAAACAACTGACAACTACAACCTCCTCAACACAAGCAACCATTAAGGGAACTACAATAAATGTACTAAAACACTAATAGTGCCAGATCCCAAACATAGCACAAAGCTAACTCTTCGTATGGTAAAGACCGACTGGAGGGGAACACCTGTCGGAGGGGTGCCCTGGACAAGAACACCTTTCTTGTACCCAAAACATCATCTCCACTCCTCTCCCGTTCCCCCTTTTTTGTGGATTCTTTTAGTTCAAGACATCTCTCCTGGGTAAACATCACAACTGGAGTATTAAATTGGCAACCGCTTGAATAATTTTTCACCGCTATACAAAACTTATTGCACTCCACCTACATGAAAACATTGCCCCTAGCTTGCCAGGAGCAGAACAACCACAACAATACCCACATCAACAGAAAATGATAGATCTACTTTAGACAGGAATTTGGCCACTAGATCTCCAATACAGCTCCTGCATATGACTGTCAATGGTTAATATATGGTTTTGAAAACAAATTATTATTATACAGTCAGGTCCATAAATATTGGGACACCGACACAATTCTAATCTTTTGGGCTCTATACACTACTACAATGGATTTGAAATGAAAGGAACACGATGTGCTTTAACTGCAGACTTTCAGCTTTAATTTGAGGGTATTTACATCCAAATCAGGTGAACGGTGTAGGAATTACAACAGTTTGTATATGTGCCTCACACTTTTTAAGGGACCAAAAGTAATGGGACAGATTAACAATCAAAAATCAAACTTTCACTTTTTAATACTTGGTTGCAAATCCTTTGCAGTCAATTACAGCCTGAAGTCTGGAATGCATAGACATCACCAGACGCTGGGTTTCATCCCTGGTGATGCTCTGCCAGGCCTCTGTTGCAACTGTCTTCAGTTCCATCTTGTTCTTGGGGCATTTTCCCTTCAGTTTTGTCTTCAGCAAGTGAAATGCATGCTCAATCGGATTCAGGTCAGGTGATTGACTTGGCCATTGCATAACATTCCACTTCTTTCCCTTAAAAAACTCTTTGGTTGCTTTCGCAGGATGCTTCGGGTCATTGTCTATCTGCACTGTGAAGTGCCGTCCAATGAGTTCTGAAGCATTTGGCTGAATATGAGCCGATAATATTGCCCCAAACACTTCAGAATTCATCCTGCTGCTTTTATCAGCAGTCACATCATCAATAAATACAAGAGAACCAATTCCATTGGCAGCCATACATGCCCACGCCATGACACTACCACAAGTATTAAAAAGTGAAAGTTTGATTTATGATTGTTAATCCGTCCCATTACTTTTGGTCCCTTAAAAAGTGGGAGGCACATATACAAACTGTTGTAATTCCTACACCGTTCACCTGATTTGGATGTAAATGCCCTCAAATTAAAGATGAAAGTCTGCAGTTAAAGTACATCTTGTTCGTTCCATTTCACATCCATTGTGGTGGTGTATAGAGCCAAAAACATTAGAATTGTGTCGATGTCCCAATATTTATGGACCTGACTGTACGTGCATTTGTTATATCTTCTACTTCTGTACTTTCAAAGATGCACGATCCACTAAGCAATAGTGAGCTAGTTGCGTTGAGGTTCTTGTCCTACCGTCCCAAAATAGAGGGCAGCTGCTGGAACCCAGAGCTCAGGTCTTTTCTATGCTCTGCAAATTTGGCAGGCTACCGAATCTGGCAGGGAGACACCTGGAGCCCACTCAGTCTCTTGTGGGCCTCAGGACTCAGTTCAATATAATCGTGGAAATCATTGCCTTGGCTCCGAATCCCTATGTTATGGATCTGAATACTCCTGGCCTGTCTTCTTCCCATCTGCACGCCTGTCAGTGTCTAAATGATTGGTACTATAGTGTCTACGGATCTGAGGATCGAGTGGAAGCTGGAGACAGTAGCCCCCTGTGTGGGGTCTCTCCAGCAGTGGAAGCCAGGAAGCAGATTTAAGGCCTTTCGCCATATAACGTAGGGAAAGTCAGTGCTCTTAGGTTAGACCACTACGGCGGTCTCCCATGTTAAGACAGCCTGTTCTCTAATACAGAAAGCTGACTAATTGTGTCTTTGGGTCAGAACAATCGAGCCTACAGCTCAAGCAGCGTATGTTCCCAGAGTCCAAAAGGTTCCAATGGTTTTTCTTTCCAGAGTCCACAACTAATGGTTATTACATGTGGAGGTTTTCAGGTGTAGATGCCCTGATGGATCATTGGGAATGCAGGAGGTCCTATGCATTTCTTCTAGTCCTGGTCAACCTCGGATTTTCTTTTGTAAACTCCGAACAGAGACTGTGGTATTAGTGGCGGTGGCGCCTTATCGGCCAATTAGGTCATGATTCCCCTTGCTAGCACAGTTCAGCTTCTGGAAACCCAGTGCACCTTCTCCTCAGGCCAGGCATTGTATCACAGTACAGAGTACAATTTTACATCCATGTCTAGCATGGTTGTGTCTGATGGTCTGGTTCACAAGATTGGAGGTCCTCCACTGCTCTTCCGGAGTCATCTCCACTCTCCTGAATATTAGAAGAATGAACGCAGACAACGTTGACAGGAGAATCTGGTGAAAGTTGTTCAATGCATGTCTGCTGCTGACGGATCATGTAGTGATCTAGCAGTTCTAAGTATTCTTGGCTTCCTCCAAATGGATTTAGTTCTGGCTCTATCGGTCAGCTCCCTCTGAGTTCAAGTGTCAGCCCTTTTGGCCTTCACAAGGTTTCTGGTCTGGGCATCTTCCTGTTCAACAATTCTTCAAGGAAGCAGCTAGGCTCAGACCTCGATGTAGGTGGAGGTTTCTAATGGAATATTCTAGGGCTGTCTCCGTTGGAGGCCTCCCGGGGTGCGATGTGGCTTAGTTGGTTAAAGCGCATGTCTGGTAAACAGGGAATGCTGTTTTGACTTTCAGCAGTGCCTTCTTTCAATTATAGGAATCCCTCAGGGATTGTAAAGTCATATCTACAAGCTACAGCTTCCTTCAGGCTTCAGAATGCCTGTTCATCCTTTTTCCAGAAAGGACAGAGGAACGTGCCTGATCTAGGGCGATTGTGGCACGGATTATGTTTATTTGAATGCAACTCTATGGTGCATCTCTGTTTTACTTATTTCCTGTGTGGTGTTTCCTGTTCTTGCTGGTTATTATTCAAGAAACATTGCTTCTGTACAGTAATCACTGTGCTGCACATGGCTGTTGTACATTAATGGCTGTGCTGCTCATGGCTTCTGTACAGTAATGACTGTGCTGCACATGGCTTCTGTACAGTAATGACTGTGCTGCACATGGCTTCTGTACAGTAATGACTGTGCTGCACATGGCTTCTGTACAGTAATCACTGTGCTGCACATGGCTTCTGTACAGTAATCACTGTGCTGCACATGGCTTCTCTACAGTAATCACTGTGCTGCACATGGCTTCTGTACAGTAATCACTGTGCTGCACATGGCTTCTGTACAGTAATCACTGTGCTGCACATGGCTTCTGTACAGTAATCACTGTGCTGCACATGGCTGTTGTACATTAATGGCTTGTGCTGACCATGGCTTCTGTACAGCAATGGCTTGTGCTCTCTTTACATGTAGCTGGGCTCCCTTGGAGATAGTGTCAGGAGCTGGTCTACATCTGGGGCAGCTTCACATCATGTAGCTCCCAGGGTAAATTGCAGGGCAGCTTCCTGGTCTTTTATCTACACGTCTGTGTCCCATTTCTGTGTTGAACCAGCTGCCAGGGGCGTAACGATAGGGGTTGCAGGGGTTGCGATTGCAACCGGGCCCCATGCTCCAGGGGGCCCATGTGCCCCCCTTGTACACCTGGATAGGAGGGATGGCGGCGCGGCATTTAGACAAACCAATCTCCTCTATTTTCCTCCTATCGGAAGAGATCGGTTCCTCTAAATGCTGCCCCCTCCGCCCCTCCTATCCAGTTTACTTGTCTTCTGCTGTTCCCAGGGTCCCGATGCGGGACTGTAATAAAGGGACACGTGATGGGAGTAAAGGGCCCCAGGATCAGCGAGAAGAGGGAAGGGCCCTGGCCAGGGGGGCCCTTCCTAATTTCTTGCACCCGGGCCCTGAAGGTTCTGGTTACGCCTCTGCCAGCTGCCCTATCTTCAAGTTCATTTTGGTTTACAAGTACTGTTGGTTGATGGTGTTAAGTAAACTTTCTTTGCTCAGCATCTCCCACCCGTGTGTAGCGGGTTATTTCCCACACGTATGCTGCCATAGAGTCCGTCAGGAAAACTGAAAATTTCTATCAAATACTTACCATAATTTTCCTTTCCTGATAGACTCCATGGCAGCCGGAGTCCCCTCCCAATGCCTGGAGTAGGCTAGTCAGTCATGGAACACGGCCGCTGGCATGGAGCAAAGATTTATGTGAGAGGGGTCCAATAGGGTAATTATGGAGGCGGGGCTAACCCCCACGTATGCTGCCATGGAGTCAGGAAAACAGAAAATTTCTATCAAATATTTGCCATAATTGTCCTTTCCTGATAGACTCCATGGCAGCCAGAGTCCCCTTCCAAATGTCTAGATTAGGCTAGTCACGGAACACAGATTTATGGGAGAGGGGTCCAATACGATAATTATGGAGTCTGGGCTAACCCACACGTATGCTGCCATGGAGTCAGGAAAGGAACATTTCAGAAAGTATTTGATAGAAATTTTCCGTTATCCCTTCTATTTCTGTATGGAGGTGACAGCTCTGTAATAATTTTAATTTAAAAAAACCCTCTAAGTCCCTTTTTCCTCGACGATATCCAGCTGTCACATGACCCAGCTCTCTCCCAGTATGTCTGCAGAGAAACATAAGCAGGAGGAGCTTCTAGTCACATGTTCAAAATTAAAAAAAACAGCCTTTGGAATACATAGTTAAAATAAATAAATGATATCAATAAACTGTTTAAAATTGTCATACAAATATATATTTGAAATCAAATCTTTATTATTTTGTGGAAATAACATGGTGTGGGTGGATTTCTGCCAGTCACAGGCTGTGCCACGCCCCTCCATCCTTTGTCTTAAAATAACAGGGAGGTGAAGCCTCCATCAATCTGCATATGATAGCCTATCCTCCATTGTGTTTAGCTGGTTAGTTGTCATGGAGGAGGGTGTATACTCCCACATGTGTGACTCTATAGCCACATGGGCTGCTCAGATGTGATAGGGAGGAAGTGCTCAGCATAGAAACTCACTGAAAACTGAGCATATGCAGAGTTGCCACCACAGCTGCAAAATGTTTTAGGTACCAACGATTGTTGTCATTGCACCACAATTTTTATTTTTTGTTCATTACATTTTTAATTATAATTTTACTTTTAACAAGTTTGCAGTCATAGAATGAAAAAACAGTAGAGATAGAGATCCAATTGGTCAGGAAAATGACTTGAATGGAATGTGGAGGCGGAGTCATTATTAATTTGTGGACAATACAATATACAACGTGTTACATTATTATCACAAAGTATTGTAGAAAAGATCACACCATAGAAAATAGGGGAAAGTATAAAATAAACCCGGATATGAAGGTGACATTGTGTATGAGGAACACCTTAATTACCACCGTTTTATTCTCCAGGACCTCTGCTTTCAGAAAATATATGTTTGGGGGTTTTATCCAATCTTCAGGCCCAAAATCTGCATTTTACCATGTGTGCAAAAATAACCCAAAACCAGCTCTGGCAGTGAAAGGGTTAATGTGAGGTAGATGGGATCACTCTGCTGTGGTCACATTCTAAACATTAGAGCTCCCCCTAGCTGCAGCCTGGTAATTACATTGCTAGGAGGTCTCTTCATTTATCTGCTACATACTTCTCATCTTTATATAAACGTCTCCTGACATTTAGAATTCTAGTCATAAAAACATTTGTACAGCATTGTATCTGCAATGTACATTCCTTCTGTGTGCATGGAGGGGAAAACATGGATTTTATTAGGATATTTGTCACTTATATTTTTTTCCATTTTAAAATGGAAAATACTACATTCAGTAGTGGTACATGTGGTGTTTTTCATATTAAATCAATGGATGGTTTAATTGACTTCATTGCTCGTTATAGTCTACTGTACTCATAAGTGTATGAGTATGATTTCAGGTATTCGTATGAAACCATGACTGACCAAGGAAAATAAGGGGTCTATTTAAAAAAAAAAAAAAAAAAAAAGTGACACTGTGGCCACTAGGT
>BLSH010510111.1:117557-133297 GCA_018402905.1 Glandirana rugosa
CACACAAACAACTATTTCCAATATCCATATAAAAGAACATCTGGGTAACAGTGACCATAACATGATTTCATTTAATGTAAGCTGCAAGCAACAAACACACAAGGGAAAGATAAAAACACTTAATTTTAAGAGAGCAAATTTTACAAAGATGAGGGCTGCTCTCCAGGACTTAGACTGGGAGGGAATATTGGCTTTGATGAACACAGAACAGAAATGGGAATTATTAAAAAAAACTGTATACTGTAAAGTATATTCCCATGGGCAATAAGTTTAAAAGGCTAAAAAGAAAACCTATGTGGCTCACGGCCAACGTTAAAAGAGTTATAAATGATAAGAAAAGAGCATTTAAAAAATATAAAAATGAGGGAACTCTATCATCTTTTAAATGTTACAAAGAATATAACAGAATATGTAAAAAGGAAATCAAGGATACAAAAATTCACAATGAACGACAGATTGCAAAAGATAGTAAGACAAACCCCAAAAAAGTCTTCAAATATATTAATAGTAAAAAGGTCAGGTCTGAGCATGTAGGTCCTTTACAAAATAATCTCGAGTACGTGACTGGGGACAAAGAGAAGGCAAACTTATTAACTACATTCTTCAGCTCTGTGTATACAAAGGAGCATGGGGAGCTCATGTCCATGTCGGGAGTGGTAGTGACACAGCCACAAATGATCCACAATGGCTCAAAAGTGAAATGGTCCAGAAGTATTTATACAGAATAAAGGTAGATAAAGCACCTGGACCAGATGGCATTCATCCATGGATCGTAAAGGAATTGAGCTCTGTCATTTCAAAGCCATTGTATCTCATTTTTAGGGACTCCTTAATGACTGGAATAGTACCACTGGATTGGCGTAGGGCCAATGTGGTGCCCATATTTAAAAAGGGATCAAAGTCTTTACCGAGTAACTATAGACCTGTTAGTTTAACTTCTATAGCTGTGAAGATACTGGAGAGTTTAATAAAAGACCACATAGATGAGTTCTTGTTGGAAAAAAATGGTTTAAGCAACAGACAGCATGGATTCATGAAAGACAGAAGTTGTCAAAAAAAACTGATTTCATTTTATGAGGAGGTAAGTAAAACCTTAGACAGAGGGGTGGCTGTGGACGTGCTACACTTGGATTTTGCGAAAGCGTTTGACACCGTTCCCCACACACGGCTAATGTGTAAGGTAAAGTCTACAGGCTTGGAAAGATCAATTTGTAAATGGATAGAAAACTGGCTAAAAGACTGAATTCAGAGAGTAGTGGTTAATGATTCTTACTCTGAATGGTCTAAGGTTATCAGTGGTGTACCCCAAGGTTCAGTGTTGGGACCCTTACTTTTCAATATATTTATAAATGATATAGGGTCTGGGATTAAAAGTACTATTTCAATGTTTGCAGATGACACCAAGCTATGCAGTGGAATAACTTCCTTACAGGATGTCTCCAACTTACAAGCAGACCTCAATGCACTAAATGGGCGACTGTGTGGCAAATGAGGTTTAATGTTGATAAATGTAAAGTTATGCACTTGGGGGCTAAGAATATCCATGCATCGTACATACTAGGGGGAGTACAACTGGGGGAATCCATAGTGGAGAAGGATCTGGGGGTTTTGGTGGATCATAAGCTTAATAATGGCATGCAATGCCAAGCTGTGATTTCCAAAGCAAGCAAAATCCTTTCTTGTATTAAGAGAGGTATGGACTCCAGAGATAGAGACATTATTTTGCCCCCTGTACAAATCATTAGTAAGACCTCATCTGGAATATGCAGTTCAGTTTTGGGCACCAGTTCTCAAAAAGGATATCGGGGAACTGGAGAAAGTGCAGAGAAGGGCAACCAAACTAATAAGAGGCATGGAGGAGCTCAGCTATGAGGAAAGATTAGAGGATCTGAATTTATTCTCTCTTGAGAAAAGGAGATTAAGGGGGATATGATCAACATGTACAAGTATATAAGTGGTCCATATAGTGAACTTGGTGTGGCGTTATTTACATTAAGGTCATCACAAAGGACAAGGGGGCACTCTTTACGTCTAGAGGAAAAAAGATTTCATCTACAAATACGGAAAGGTTTCTTCACAGTTAGAGCTGTGAAAATGTGGAATAGTCTCCCTCCAGAGGTGGTTTTCAGCGAGCAAGGTAGATTGCTTTAAAAAAGGCCTGGATTCTTTCCTTAATGTAAATTATATAACTGGGTACTAACATTTTTAGGTAAAGTTGATCCAGGGTGGGTGGGGGGTGGCTAGCATGTGAAGCGGTGCTGGAGCTCCGATCCTGAACACAGCTATCAGCAAGTTTTACAGCACAACTCACAGTTCTCCACAGTCACTCGGCCCTGGGTACGCTTCGCCCACATCGCTGTGTCGTCTGAAGGTGCAGAGGGATTGTCCACACGTTGACTGCTCGGTTCTGGAGCCCAGGCCTACCTGGTCATCAGTGCGCCTGGCTGGAGTGGCGGCCATCTTGCCCACGAGGGGACCAGGAGTGAGTCGCGGCTCCAGCTGGAGAGGTGAGACCCGGAGGAGGCCGGTCGCGGCTGTGGGTGGAGAAGACAGTGGTGCCTGCTTGGCGGCCGGGAGCTTGGTGGGATCAGACCTCTGGAGTTGAAGGAGGCCACGAGAGGCTTTAGTGGCCCGCCCTGCCGACCTCCCTGCACCATACTGGGGAGACGACTGCCCGACGGCTGAGGAGAGACCCAAGTGCCGGTTGTCCTCTGTATATAGGGGGGTGGATGGGTCCTCCTTGCACCAGATCTGCTACACACAGTAACCCCCAATGCTCTTAATCCTCGGTTGTGCGGGCGTCTGGGCCTTGGGCCCCCAACATGGCGGCAAGCACACAGACTGCAGTTGAGCCTGCTGAGAGGGAAGCACCCTCATGGGCTGACATTTTGGAGGCTGTCAAGACCTGTAATGAATCAATCATGGCCTGCAGAGAAACACTCACAGCAAAAATAGACTATCTTGCTATGGATGTGGGCCTCATCTGCCAGGACATGGAGAAGTTTAGAGGCCGGGTGGCAGAGGTGGAGGACCGAGTGTCAGGGCTGGAGGATACAGTCCACTCTGACTTTAGGGAGCTTATGGCCCTACAGTTGCAAGTAAAAGCACTCCAAAACAGAGCTATCGACACGGAAAATCGACTGAGGCGTAATAATGTCCGCATTCTTCGCCCGCCTGAGAGAGCTGAGGGCTCTAATCCAGCAGATTTCACGGAACATCTCCTGACCTCAGTCCTGGGACTTGGACCCATGTCCCCTACAATTGTGGTGGAGAGGGCACATAGGGTCCCGCCAGTTCCTCCTAAACCGGGTGCCCCTTACTACGCCTCTTGAACTACAGAGACAGAGATAAAATTCTATCTGCCGCCCGGGCGAAGCAGGATATTATCTATGGAAATGCAAAACTTTCATTCTTCCCGGATTACTCTCAGGAAGTCCAACAGCAACGCAAATCCTTTACAGAGGTTTGAAGATGCCTGAGAGAGAAAGGTATACGATTTGGTCTCCTGTACCCAAGTAAGTTACGAGTTACCGATGGTGATTGCACCCGTTTTTTCAACACCCCGGAGGAAGCCTCGGAGTGGTTGGACTCACTTTGAGGAACAGTCCATTTGCTCTCACTGGAGATGGTTGCACTGGGCCGGCCGGCCCTCCCTCCCCCTTTTTCTTCTTGCCTCCTGTGTAAAGTTAACAAGACTGGTACACCTGGGAGATTTTTTGCTCCTGATTTGCTGACATTCTCCTGAACAGTTGCGAGCTCAGGTGACTACGGTAGTTGGAGTTGCCCTAGCTTTCTTTGTTTCACTTGCTACTGATTGCTTAACCCCTGCCCACCCCCTCCCCCTTTCCAGTCTGGGACTGTGTACTGGACTCGGACAAACTGAAGGTTTGTTATCCGCTTGCTGCAGCCCTCTTTGGTGCGGTGGTCCCTGAATCCCAGGCCTACATTGGCCGGACACCGTACTGTCTGGCTCAGCACCTGTGCTGCCCCAGTAGGCGTAGGTGTGGAGCCAGCTCAGAGTTAGAAGGTTTACCTTGCTGGTTGATGGTTAACTGTTATGGGTATAGGATGCATCGGTGCCCCCCCCCGCTTTGTTTAATCCCTCCTTTTTCTTATTGTTCGGGGTGGACCGCGAGATGCGAGCAGGGTTGGCACCTCGGTGCCTTATTGCAGTGTTTCCCAACCTAGTCCTCAAGGCACACCAACAGGTCATGTCTTCAGGATTTCCATTATTTTGCACAGGTGATTTGATCAGTTTCACTGCCTTAGTAATTACCACAGCTGATTCATCTGAGGGAAATCCTGAAAACATGACCTGTTGGTGTGCCTTGAGGACTGGGTTGGGAAACACTGCCTTATTGGACGATGTTATGTCTTGATTTTTGTCTGTGTGTTTAAGCTGCTTCTTCTTTCCAGGTTTTTTTAGGTGCTGCCCCCTGTTTGATTTGCTGCTCACAAGATGCCCCCTCCCCATAGGCTTGACAACGTTAGAATCCCACCATGGCTACAGGTTCTCTTGATTCCTTCTCGGTCCTCTCGTGGAACATTAGGGGACTCAATTCAAAATTTAAGCGGGCCCTTCTCTTTCAGTATCTCAAACTTCACTCTCCCCACATCGTTTTGTTGCAAGAAACGCATCTCATGGGCAGCAAAGTACTAACGTTAAAGAAACCTTGGATTCAGAGAGCTTTCCACACCACATACTCCACATTTGCCAGGGGAGTCTCCATCCTGCTTCATAAAAATTTACCTTGTTCCATTGAGGAAGTAATTACAGACTCTCAGGGCAAATTTGTATTGTTGGCATTGGCGTTGTACTCTCAAAGATATGTCTTGGTCACAATGTATATTCCTCCTCCTTTCTCAGCAGCTGTTTTATACTCGGTGCTGGAGAGGGTTACCCCCTTTTGCCCTGCCAAGGTCATGTTTATGGGGGACTTCAACGCGATCCTGTCTCCAGATCTTGATCGGCCAGTGCCCCCCAAATCCCACTCACCTGACCTTGCTGCCTGGGCTCAGTTGGCGGGGCTTTTGGAGGTGTGGAGATGGAGGCATCCGGACGCCAGGTCATACTCCTGTTTTTCAGCGTCCTACAAAACGGCATCACGAATTGACCTGGCGTTCACGAATCCCTCTCTGTTGGAGGAGGTACTGGAGGCCACCTACTTACCTAGTGGCCACTCTGATCATGCCCCCCTCATGGTTACCCTGCGCTCTCTGGCTTCCCGAAGCGCGGCGTTATGGAGACTGGGGTCGCGTTGGGTCTCTCATCCAGACTTGGCAGAAAGAATACCCCCCTTTTCAGAAGAATATTGGGAAAAGAACGCGGGATCCGCCTCCTCAGACATAATGTGGGATGCCTTTAAGGCGAATGTAAGGGGGCATTACATTTCCTCTATTGCCGCTGTGGTTTGAGAGCAGAAGTCCACCACGAGTGATTTGCAACAATCGGTCACAGACCAAACCTCCGTCTATGCTGAAGACCCCTCTCCGGCTAACTTCGACCTTTTGTCGGCGGCCCAGAGGGAGTTGACACTTAATTTAACGGAGGTCACTAGGTTAGATGCATACCGGAACAAACAAAAATTTTTTGAACAGGGGGATTGAAATGGTGGTCTGTTGGCCATGATGGCCCACCACGAACACCCATGTACCCTCATACCAGAAATCTCCACTTCGGAAGGGGATTTGGTGACATCTCCCTCTGCAATTCTTGACAGATTCAGAGAGTATTATGAGAAACTGTACACCTCAGTCTTACCCTCGGGCTTCCGGCCTGAAGACCTGTGGGACCTTTTGGACCCGCTGGCTTTGGGCTGGTTGTCCGACACGGAGAGAGAGACTCTGGTCAAGCCGTTTATGGCAACAGAGGTGTTAAAGGCAATCCAATCCTTTCCGTCGGGCAAGGCTCCGGGGCCTGATGGGCTCCCAATAGAATTTTACAATGCCCATGGAGCCTTTCTAGCCCCCCTGTTAGCCAATATATATATTGAGATCTTTTTGAGTGGTGCCCTCCCGGTGTCAATGTCCCACGCACACCTTATCCTGATTCACAAACCTTCGAAAGATCCCAAAAATTGCTCTTTCTATAGGCCCATAGCACTACTAAACAACAACCTAAAGATCCTTACTAAATTACTAGAGCTCAGGCTATACCCCTTGCTTCCCTCAATCATAGACTCGGACCAAACTGGCTTTATGCCTGGGAGGTCGATAGATGTGAATCTCCGTAGATTGTACACTAACATCTCGGCCTCCCATGTGAATTCGGGAACGCGGGCGGTGGCGGCCTTAGACATTGAAAAGGCCTTTAACACTGTGGAGTGGCCCTTCCTGTGGGAAATCCTTCGCAGGATGGGTTTTCCCCTAGTGTTCATTAAGTGGCTACAGGTGATCTACAAATGCCCCACATCTTCGATACAAATTGGGGGTCGACTGTCCCCTCTGTTTTTGCTTCACCGGGACACCAGGCAGGGTTGCTCTCTCTCTCCGGAATTATTTGCCATTGCTGTTGAACCTGTGGCGGAGGCATTGCGTATCTCCCCACTGATCAGTGGACTTCGGATTGGCTTGCTGGAGGAGAGGGTAGCCCTGTATGCGAACGACATGCTCCTTTTCTTACAGGGCGCAGGTAAGTCATTGCAGGGTGCACTCCGAGTCCTAGACTCCTTCACAGGGGTCACTGGGCTTAGAGTAAATTGGACAAAGTCTTTTTGTTTCCTATAGATGATGCGGCAAGGCTCATGGCTCCCCCAGATGTTGCATTGCAATGGGTCAAAGAGTTCAGGTATCTGGGAGTATTTGTTTCAAAAACCACGACTGATTTTCTGGATCTTAACTTGTCTCCGGTGGTGCGGGAGGCCAGGACTAAATTGAAGGCATGGGAGAACTTACCCTTATCCCTGATGGGTTGTATTAACTTGATTAAAATGAAGCTCATCCCCAAGTTTACATACCTCTTCCATAATTCCCCTCAGTGGATCCCTCTGTCCTTTTTACATAGTTTGAACCAAATTTTTTGTCCTTCCTCTGGGGCCACAAGCCACCCAGATATAAGCTAAGCACTTTAATGCGTCCCTGTGAGCAGGGAGGAATGGCCTTCCCAGACTGCTTTAAATACTTTCTAGCCACCCAGTTGGTCACAGTGACCTGGTGGCTCAACCCAGATCTTTTTAATTCAGCCACGAGTCTGGAGGCATCAGTAGTGGGCTCCTTGGAGGCCCTGAGACTTTTGATTTTCAGGGGACCCAGGGCCCCGTATGATCTGACCCCCTCTATGCGCACTACCCTAAAGGCCTGGGAAGCGGGACTGCAGTGTGAACGGTATGCTGGAATGGCAATTTCGCCCGAGGCGCCACTGTGGCTCAACCCTAATTTGCCCCATTTTTATCAGTTACAAGATCCCTCTGCATGGATGAGGCGCGGGATCAAATTGGCGGCGCAGGTGGTATCCAAGGGCAAATTGCTCTCCTTCACCCAGGCCTCATCCAGGTATGAACTTCCAGGGCACTATTACTTTAGATACAAGCAGCTCTCCCATGCCTTCATTGCTCAGTTCTCCCAATCTGCCTGCACGTTTGTTCAATTAGGCTTAGAGCGGACACTGTAGACGTCCTGTGGGGAAAAGCCGACTTCACAATTATACTCCTGGCTGGTTCTTGCCTCCTTGTTGCTGCTGGAGCAGTTGCAGGGGCGATGCCAGCAAGATGTTCCCATTCTGAATGATGACGCCTGGGATGACATATGGAACTTTCCATTTAAATCCCTAGTCTCAATCAGAGACCGCATGGTACAAAATTGTGCATATGGCCTATTACACCCCATATAGGCTTCATAAAATGCATCCGGAGGTGTCTGCTGTGTAGACGCAGTGGGTGATTTCCTACATATGTTCTGGCGCTGCCCCAGGATCCGGGACTACTGGAATGAGGTCCTGACTCTGGTCAATCTAGTGGCTTCTACATCCATCATCCCCTCCATAGAGTGCTGTTTGCTGGGGTTAGTGGAGACTCTGGTACCGACTGTTGCAAAAAGGACACTGATACGGATCCTCCTCTTTTAATGACCGCAAGAATATTGCTGTGCAGTGGAAAAAATCCATCCCTCCGTCCCGGATGCAGTGGAAGCGATTAGTAAACGGTTGCCTCCCCCTATATAGGGACACATATGTCTCAAGAGGCTGCCCATCAAAATACGACAAAGTGTGGCGGGCCTGGTTGGCTGAGCCTTCAACGGCATGAGCCACAATTTACTCCGGTGTGGCGTCTTGTCTCCCCTCAGGTGTTGGGATGTCACCTGCGAGAGGAGTGTAGGTGGGTCTGGATGGAGGGGAGCTGGGTGGGCACGAATGGGGAGTGGCACCAGTTTTCAGGCCTGTTGAAGTCTGGTTATAACGTACTGTCAAAGATTAGACGGAATATTCACCAGCCTTTGTAATGTTTGAGGCCGCTTTTGTTTTCTTTGTATGTGTTGTGGCTGTAGCCACTTTTTGTATTTGTCATTGGAAAATTTTCAATAAACAGAATTAAAAAAAAAGTTGATCCAGGGTGAATCCTATTGCCTCTCGGGGGATCAGGAAGGAATTTTTTCCTTATAGCAAATTGGATCATTGGCTTTGCTGGGTTTTTTTTGCCTTCCTCTGGATCAACTGTGGGTGAAAGATTGTATATGGGACTGTATGGTTATATATCATTTTTCTGTTTTAATTTTTTTTTGGATTGAACCGGATGGACTTGTGTCTTTTTTCAACCTGACTTACTATGTAACTATGTAAGGTCACAAGAAACAGGTACTGGAACACAGGTTTCAGGAACGCAGAAGCTGCAGACCAAACAGCAAAGTGACGGTGCAGAAGTCTAGCTTAAATAGGACTTCTGGCACCAACGTTCATATCAGGCGCGCGCATTTATGCGTGTGCGCCTCGGTGCTCCAGTGCGCATGCGTGTGTACTGGAAGGATCGGATCGTTCCGTGGCCATCCTGACGTAAAGTATGGAGCAGAGTATAGTAATATCCTTTCCAAATGGGCAAAATGAACTAGAAAGACAGCCAGATCAGTTAAACCTGAGGGCTTATTTGATATACAGTTCTGGGAACAGTTTATTCAAGACCATGAGGCTCAGTTGGTTGGCAGTGGAGGGTGGAAAAAGGCACAAGCATGGTTGCAAGAAAGTAAGAATATGGCACAGCACAATTATACAGAAATGGTAGATACTACAACAGCAACAATTTTCTATACTCAGCCTGATGAAAGTATAATAGATGATATACCGGATGAAGACTATGATGGTATACCATCCTTCTATACTGTATTAAAGAAAGATAAAAGAGAGGAGTTAGATCCAATATTGGCAACCATTGTAAATTATAAATAAATATCTATGGAAGGGTTGCGGTGTCAGGCTGACCACAGAAAATGACAGATGCCCTATAATCCAACGAAGAAGGAATTGGAAATGTTGTTACCTGTTGATGATTTTCATCAACATGAGGGTCCTTATTCAATGGGAAACTATGTGCAGCTATTAGAACTATGTAATGAGCGAGGTTTAGATGTAACAGGTAAACCTAGTATAGCACAATTAATTACTAAACTATGGCAGGAAAAAATACTGGGGAAAGTATTGTGTGGCATGTCCCTTTCCCTCCAGCTAAGGTCAGGTCCATACTGGAAGGACTACAGGATCTAAGGAAGGATCCAATGGGATATGCAAGAAAGGTGAGTATTATGCAAGGAGCATATAATGCATCCATAAGGGATTGTATACATTTGTTAAAGCTAGTAGCAGGGGAATGTGTGGTTAAAGTCATTTTGGATCAGCGTGAAGTTAGAGAAGCAGAGGGCCAAGAATTAGTAAGTGGGAAGGATTTTTTGCAAGTTATTGAGGGGAAAACTACCCTCTATGTATGTGTCCAGTAGATATGCAGATTTTATGACGGGGACCCAAGGGAAGGCAGAGTCCGAGTATGGGTGTTGCATTAAGGATGCAGTAGAGGATGCAGGATTGACAAGAATAGAAGAAGGGGATGATAGAGAGAATGCAGCTACAGCCCTAGCCTACGCAAACATTTTTAGAAGGATTAAAACCACAGGTAAAAGAAAGATTGGATACCAGTAGGCTAGAGGTACGTCCTATAGGGGTTGAGGATTTACTACCAATCACCCTTGCTGTAGAAAACTCTCTTACAGTAAGGGAAAAGGGAAAGCCCTTTAAGGATGATGATAGTGAGACCTATAATCCCAATGATGAGAGGACACAGATAGGTTTATGGGAAGAACAGAAGAAAGGTCAGGGAGTAGGAACTCCGCACTCCAGTATCTTTAAAGACATTGAAGGGTAATGGTCCTGAAACATTTGTTAACCTCTTCTTAGAGGAATTACCCTTCCCTGAGGGCAATGAAACACCAATATCATGTCTTTAGATACAGGAGCTGCAAGAATTGTTGTTAAAGTTAAAAATGCGACCTCAGGTTTGCTAACAGGAACCAAAATTCCTGCAGTGGGATTATTGGAACCTCCTCAGATACTTAAAGAAACTAAAGCAGTTAAATTGTGTTTATGACAAGATACAGGAGTGGTAATACAAATACTTGTTTCAGACAGTATCCTAGTGAATCTTCTAGGTGCAGATGTATTACAGGTCATACTAGGAAATACAGGTTATACTCCTACAGGAGTCAAGGTAGTTAGTAAACTGTCTGAGGGGGTCCTGAATGCTTCTACTGCTGGAATTTTACATGATGTCTTTAGACACTATAACATTTGATGCTGAACTGCCTATCATTCCATCCACTCTATGGACAAATATGATGTTGGGTTGTTGCCAATAACGCCAGTAAAGATAGATAGCAAACCAGGTGCAGTGTTGCTTTGTCAGCAGCAGTACCCCCTTAGCATAGCCCAAATGGATGGTACCAAAGTGCAGAGTGATCCGCTATTGGAAAGAGGAGTAATAGCGTTAATGAATTATCAGTAAACACCCCTCTGTTCCCAGTGGCTGAACAAAGGGGGATTAAGACAGTTATTTATCATATGGTATATGACTTGAGAAGCAGTGCAAATGCTCAAATAGTACCAAACCTACACACCTTGCTAGGAGAAATACCTGTCTCTGGCATTTGTGTTACTGGTATCCATTTGGTAAATGTTTTTTAAGTTTTGATTTGACCTAGGACTCTTTGTACCTCTTTGGTTTTAAATTTCAAAATAAGACGAGTTTGGTTCAAGTGGCGGTAACCGGCCCATGTGAATACAATGGAAGGCTAAAGGAGGTGCTGGACTCATGGGTGCCGGGGCATGAGGGGACCAAATTCATACAGTACATAAATGACTTGATGTTTTGTTGTGAATTAGTTCAAATATAGCAGAAGATATTAGTTTGCTCTGTTTCCTTGCTGAAATAAACAACGGGGTAAACAAAGCCAAACTGCAGTTTTGTATGTCTAAGGTTACCTCTCTGGGACATTGCATATCACAAGATACTGAAACAGTTGAGAGGAAATGAGCCATAACTGATTTTAAGGAACCCAAGAATGCCAAGCAATTTTGAGCATTTCTGGGCTTTACCAGATATTGCAGTGACATGATTCCAAATGCCTCTGACTTAATGGCACCGTGCCATGAATGAAGAGGACATGCTACAGGGGTCCTAGTATAACCACATGGGGTGCAAACTCAGGCCTACATTGTACATTTCTACGCAACTTGATAAGGTTCTTAAGGGTTCATTTGGCGGGGTCAGAGCAGTTGCTGCTTGTGCAGTACTCATAGACAAGGCTTTATTCACCACATGCTGTCCAAGTTATATTAAACAAGGCCCAGAACAATAATTTATCTGTAACACGGTTAATAAAATATGAGGTTGCTCTGCTGACTCCTCTACACCTTACTACAAGAGGAAATGGAGCAGTCAGTAGAAGAACATGATTGTATACAGTTAATGGAGTAGGAAAATGAAGCACTGAGTCCGGTGGTTGAAGCTCCAAATGTTGGTTATAATCTTTTTGTTGATGGTTCTCAGTTTTTCACTGAGGATGGAAGGCCACACACAGGTTTTGCGGTGACAGCTGAACATGAAATCCTGATACAACAAGCCTTTGTGCCCAAAGTTATCAGCCCAAGAAAAACGATGCACTTGCTACAGCTTGTGAAATCATGGAAGGAAAGGTTATAAACATTTACACCGATGGTAGGTACGCTCATGAAGAGGTACACGACTTCGGACCTATTTTGAAGGCCAGAGAGCTTCCTGACTACTGCAGAGAAGCGGGTAAGACATGCACAACTTATACACATGTTGTTTATAGCCTTCCAGTTGGCAACCAAAGCTGCCATCTTAAAGGTAAAGGCATGCACAAGGGACAACTCTGGGAACACTTGGAAATGCACTAGCAGATTGAGTGGCCAAAGAAGCTGCCCTGCTAGAAGTCGCCATGGTCAATATGGCCCAATGGGTGATTGGAAAGAGCAATACATATTAGACACTCTGGCTCAATTACAACAGCAAACCCAAACAGGGGAAAGTACAGCCTGGACCAACCTGGGAGCCAGCCCTGACAGCCAGGGCCTGTGGAAGGCTGGAGCCTAGTGGTGTCTACCGGAGACTCTCTTTCCTATGGTGGCTCAGGTAAGTCATGGTCCCTGCCACCAGTCTAAAATTTGTATGACGGTTTTGGTTGACAGATACTGAATAGCCCCAGGGTTCAGTAAATTTGCTGTCAAATTTTGTGTTGCCTGTCTTGCTTCTGCTCTGTACAACCCAGGGAAGCTAGTGGTCGTTCCACTAGTCATATATCTCTTGCTGAGTACTCTTTACAAAAGATTAAAATTTAATCTATCCAAATGCCCAGAGTAGGCACATATGAATTGCATTGGTGGGCGCAGACACTTTTTCTCAGGCTGACCAGAAATCTGGCCAATCAACAAAGTCACAGAGGAAACTATTAAACATGATATAGCGTGTAAATGGGCTGTATCAGAAGTTACAGAGAGTCATGCAGTAACTCATTTCACAGGGGGGAAATATTTGCAGAGCTCTACATATAAAACAGGCCCTACACACTCCATATAACCCACAAGGTAGTGAAAAAGTTGAAATACTTAAATGACATGATAAAAATAGGACTCTGCTTTCTGCTGACACTGGGAAACCATGAGCTGATTGCTTCCAAATTGTTTTAATTCAGTAAAAATCACACCAAGAAAACCGCATGGTTTATCTCACTACGAAAACCTAGCTGGAGGAAAACTAAAAATGGGTTTTATTCTCCTCAGCAGCTGTAAGCATTACACTCTGATTTTACTGCAAAAAGAGTATATAACTCATTACCTGATCCTGATTCTGTTACAGATTTACATACATTACAACTGGGTTGGTGGTAATAAAATTCATACCAGGAAGAAGTACCAAACTACCAAAATCCTTTCCAGATATTGTTCAATGCACCAACCAGAGTGAAACTAGAAGAATAAAACCAACTTGGATTCACGCCAGTCATTGGAAAAATTGTTATAAATATGAAGAATATTTCTTTGCTTTTCCTTGGTGGTTAATGTTATACATTATGAAATGGTATCTGAACTTGTAGAGGCCATACTGTATATAGTAAAAAAGTAAAGGAGCTTCATGAAGTGACATTACAAGGAAATCTTGCTTTAGATTGCCTTTTAGCTTCAGAAGGGGGATGTAGTAAATTTATAGGTACTGAATGTTGTACATGGATATCTGATCAAAGAAGATATTACTGAAGCACCCTTACAAAAACAACTAAAATACAACACCAGGTCAGAAGTATAGCTAAAGATGGGTGGAATCCTTTTTAACCAGTTCCACACCGCCTACCGCATATTTACGGCGGCAGTGTGGACGCTGGCCGCGAATTGCCGTAAAAAGGCGGCGATCTGCAAATGGCCGCTAGGGGGCGCGCGTGCCCGCCGCACTCCTAAGGAGTGTGCCTGTGGCTCGGGCGGACCCGATGTCCGCCGGCGAGCCACGATGAGTGGCCACAGGCAAAGAATGGGGAACCGCCGATGTTAACACGGCGGTTCCCCATTCTGACAGTGCAGGCATGGGAGATCTACTGATCCCTGTCACTGGGATCAGTTAGATCTCTCATGCCCATGGTAGCCCAACCCCCCCCCCCACTGTAAGAACACGCCTAGGGAACAAACTTAACCCCTAGATCTCCCCCTGCAGGTTAACCCCTTCACTGTCAATGACATTTATACAGTAATCAGTGGACATTTAAATTTCTGATCGCTGAATAAATTGGTCCCAAAAAAGTGTCAAAAATGTCCGACATGTTCGCCGCAATATCGCAGTACCGCTAAAAATTGCAGATCGCCGCCATTACTAGTAAAAAATAAAAAAAAATAAAACCCCCAGAAATGAATTCTCACCATCCGTAAACGCGGCCATTTTTGCGCAAACCAATCAATAAACGCCGATTGCGATTTTTTTATCACAAATATGAGGAAGAATATAAATTTGCCAAAAACGGTGAAAAAAATGTTTATTTATTTATTTTTTTTTTTGGATTTGAATTTTAGCAAAAAGTAAGAAATTTTTTTTTTTTTTTGCAAAATGGTCGCTCTTCTTTTGTTTTTAAGCGGTGATCAGAAATGACGCAGAGGCGATCAAATACCACCAAAATAAAGTTCTATTTGTGGGAAAAAAAGGACGCAAATTTTGTTTGGGTACAACGTCGCATTACCGCGCAATTTTCAGTTAAAGCGACGCAGCGCCGAATCGCAAAAAATGCTCTGGTCCTAACCTGTGAATTTATTCCAGGAGGTGAAGTGGTTAAGGGATTGGGAAATATTGATAATTTCATATATTCTATAGGATCATGGTTGCAAAAAGTAGGGTATATAGTTATGAAAATAATATGTGCTTTATTAATCTATCTTCTCTATAGAATTTCAATGTATATTTTATATGCAGAGTGACAGCTCAGAAGAATCACATTATGCCGGTCACTCCGCACACGGATTGTTTTATCCTACGAGAGATGCCATGCTGTGAGAAAGAAGAACAAATAACATTTTAACCACTTACCAACCCGGGGCCCTTTTTTACATTTGTTGGTTACAAGTTAAAAACAATTATTTTTGCTAGAAAATTACTTAGAACCCCCAAACATTATATATTGTTTTTCAAACACCCTAGAGAATAAAATGGCGATAGTTGCAATACTTTTTGTCACAAGGTATTTGCGAAGCGGTCTTTCAAGCGCTTTTTGAGTTAAAAAATAAGACAACCGTAAAGTTAGCCCAATTTTTTTGTATATTGTGAAAGAGGATGTAACGCTGAGTAAATAGATACCATATATGACATGGTTGAAAATTGCGCACACTCGCGGAATGGCGATAAAGTCCGGTACTTAAAAATCTCCATAGGCGATGCTTTAACATTCTTTAACGGTTACCAGGTTAGAGGTGGAGGAGGTCTTTTGCTAGAATTACTGCTCACACTCTGGCGATCGTGGCGATACCTCAGATGTGTGGTTTGAACACCGGGAGCAACTTACATATGCAATTTCTTTGATGCACGAGCTCGCGGGGACGGTGGTGCTTTACTTTTTTTTATTTTATCTATTTTTAGCACTGTTCCTTTAAAAAAAAAATCTGATCACTTTTATTGCTATCACAAGGAATGTAAACATCCCTTGTGATAGTAATATATGGTGACAGGTACTCTTTATGGATGCCAACAGAATAAAAAATTGAGTTTTTCGCGAAC
>BLSH010510131.1:0-14088 GCA_018402905.1 Glandirana rugosa
GAAAATAATAGCAAAGAGATGGATAGCAGTGGAACCCCCAACCCAACTAGAATGGCTTAAAGAAATGAATACAATGATAAGGAAAGAAAAATTTGTATACATTAAAAGAAGAAAGGAGGAGGAATATGGGAATATATGGGGACCATGGCTAGAGTCTAAAAATACAAAATTAAATAATGTCATATAGGAAGGAAGGGGAGAAAGAGAGAGATGGTAGTTTAGAAGATAGACCAACAAAAAGGCCTGTGGGAGAGTGGAAGGAAGAGTGGAATGAAGAATGCGTGGGAGAGAAGGGATCAAGGGAAATTTTTTGTTTCTCTTTTTTTGGTTTGCTTTGTTTCTTTTTTCCTTTTTTTCTTTTTTTTTTTTTTTTCTTTTTCTTTTTTATTTGTCATGTTAATGTTTATTAATTACACTTTTAAAAACAAGGAATATATCACATTTAAATGGGAAAAGAAAATAAAATGAATACACAACATAAAGTATGAAAGGAAGAAAGGGGGAATGAAAGAGGTGTGAAAGGGGAAGGTAGAGGGAAGGGGAGGGAAAGGGGAAAAAGAAATAATGTATTTTTGAAAGTTTTTGCATTGGAAAAGAAAAGAAATAAAGCCACGATGATGAGACGTAACCGCAGATTGAACACTACTATGAAAAGAAACAATGGCGGTAGTCTACTGAAGTGGAAAAAAAAAAGAAAAAAAAAAAAAAAAAAAAAATGTACTTCTAGCTAAAGCATTATAATCTTTTGGTGGCATATCCTGAAATCTCAGCAGTCACTCTATAGGGCTGAATTACTAAGAGGGTAGACACTGTTCATTTAGCAATCTAAATGTTCCTCATCCGTATGGATCTATTTATACATTTTTCATACAACTTTCACCCAAGATTCACAAACATTTCTAACTGGGTTTAATTGGTGAAATGTGTGAAAGTTATGTGAATCTTGCATGGAATTAATAAATATTATGTGAAAATATTAAATAGACCTTAAGTGTGTCAATGTAGAGCAGACTGAGACAATGCAAAAATATTGTTAACCTTTTAAATTTAAATGCAGCCATTGTTGCATGATCAGCTGTGTAAAATCAGTGATTTTTTAATGTCATTTTTAAACTGTTTCAGAGAAAAAAATGAAGCTGAAGCTGTACAAAACCACTTCTGTTGCCAAATCTAAAGCTGCCCATACACTTATAGATTGTTTTGTTCATCCTGTAGGCTTATTGAAACATTTTTACAGTTTCCCCCATCCACAACATGCAGCATGGATAGATTAATCTGCAGTGCCCGCTACTGTGCTTTAACAACGGCTGCATCTGATTGGAGTCAGTCGCTGTTTAGCCAACAGTTTTTACCTGGCTTCTTAGCTCTTTCAATCAAAGAATGTTTTTCCGTATGATACCAGAACAAACGATTTTTGTGTAGTTAGTATGGAATTTGTACAAAAAAAATGTGACTAAGTTCACTCGGATGCTCAGAAATGAAAGAATAAATTACAATACAATAAAATACATTACATGACTTCCGAAGTTATATTCTGTTGTACGAGAATTTTGGTAACTTTAGCAAGCTATTGGTTTCGATATAAGACTAGCATGCAAAAAAAAAAAAAAACAGATAGTCATTCATCCAAAATTCTTAGTGTGTGTACAAGGCTTTAGTGAAAGCAAGTTACTTTATCTAACCTTTGCTGAAAATCAAAGGGCTTTTTAATTTGTGACAGATTGTCTTTAGTTAGCAGGACTTTAAAAAGTGTATGACTAATGAGACTTCAGAAGAAAGGTATTCCTTACGTTGTCATGCCTGAGCATACCCCCACATGTGTGCAAATTTACTTCTGCACACATCACACATCTGGCAATCTGACAGGAAATTTGTGCAAGTTTTGCACAAAAAAAAAACTGGCAGGCACATTTATTAGAGGTAGATATTTTTCCTATTCAGACTGATAAGTTATGGGGATAATTCCATGTGCCTGATTTACTAAGCTCCGGGGCTCACTGGTTGTACAATACAATGCTCACTTGAGCCAAGTGAGTGCCAGGGCCTTCCTCTACCAGACAGTAGTAATTTATCTGTATATTTTATTTACAATGACAATAAAGGGCTTCTATCTATTTAGACCAGTTCTCAAATGTAGTGACTCTATTAAGGAAAAGGAAGGTTATAAATATCTATTTCACAGATCGTCCAGTATGAGGTTTTACAAAAATATGTATACAGAATATGTTAATAACATTTATTTGCAAAATGTAAATAGCTGCTTGTTTTTTTTTTGTTTTTTTGTTTTCTTCATTTTCAACATGCTTATTTTTTTTAAATCATTATGGTGTTAAAGTACAGCTTTAGTTTTGGATAGAGAGGGGTAAGGTTGGATCCTCTGACAAATTTGTATTTATGTCTGTATCTCCACTGCAGAGATTCACTCCTCTACTGGTCCCAGTTATGTATTTTGGTTTTGTACTTCCCTAGGCAAGAATAAAATTGGGCGCCCCCCATATAAATTTGTCTCACCCTTCCCTTCTCAAGTGGCGATTCAGGGTCTTATTTGGTTCAGATGATGTCAAGCATGTGTGGTGGCAACCAGGTGAAGAGTGCTGCCGGCACTGGGGAGCTACAGTTCATGAAAGGAACCATGAACGCTATCATGTACTGTGACATACTTAAGCAGAATATGATCCCCTCCCTTCGGTGCCTGGGCCGCAAGGCAGTATTCCAAAATGATAACGACCCCAAATTCAACTCCAAGATGACTACTGCCTTGCTAAAGAAGCTGAGGGTAAAGGTGATTGGCTGGCCAAGCATGTCTCCAGACCCAAACCCTATTGAGCATCTGTGGGGCATCCTCAAATGGAAGGTGGAGGAGCGCAAGGTCTCTAACATCCACCAGCTCAGTGATGTCGTCATGGAGGAGTGGAAGAGGACTCCAGTGACAACCTTTGAAACTCTGGTGAACTCCATGTCCAAGAGGGTTAATGCAGTGCTGGAAAATAATGGTAGCCATAGAAAATATTGACATTTTGGGCCCAATTTGGACATTTTCACTTAGGGGTGTACTCACTTTTGTTGCCAGAGGTTTAGATATTAATGGCTGTGTGTTGAGTTATTTTGAGGGGACAGCAAATTTACACTGTTATTCAAGCTCTACATTTGTAGCAAAGTGTCATTTCTTCAGTGTTGTCACACGAAAAGATAAAATAAAATATTTACAAAAATGTGAGGGGTGTACTCACTTTTGTGAGATACTGTATATATGTGTATGCCTATCTCAATCAAAAGTGCCTAGCATGGATCCTGCCCACTCTCTCCATCCTCTTGAATCGACCTGTGTCACTTCTGCCAGTTTTCTCTGACACCAGGCATTTCATGGTGATGGCCAACAGGAAGTGATTGACAATCTTGCTGAGATGACTTTGTTCGTTATTCCCAGTGAGGCTGGGTAGAGGGAGGGGGTGTGTTAATTTCCTTCACTCAGGTGTCAAATTACACTCTTCTCTTTGCTGTTCAGTGTGTAACATCATTTCTCTTCCCCCTTCCGTTTGAGGATGCCCTACAGATGCTCAATAGGGTAAAGGTCTGGAGACATGCTTGGCCAGTCCATCATCTTTACCCTCTAGCTTCTTTAGCAAGGCAGTGGTCACTTTGGAGGTGTGTTTGGGGTCATTATCATGTTGGAATACTGCCTGCGGCCCAGTCTCTGAAGGGAGAGGATCATGCTCTGCTTCAGTATGTCACAGTACATGTTGGCATTCATGGTTCCCTCAATGAACTTTAGCTCCCTAGTGCCGGCAGCACTCATGCAGCCCCAGACCATGACACTCCCACCACTTTGCTTGACTGTAGGCAAGACACACTTGTCTTTGCACTCCTCACCTGGTTGCCGCCACACACGCTTGACACCATCTGAACCAAATAAGTTTATCTTGGTCTCATCAGACCACAGGACATGGTTCCAGTAGTCCATGTCCTTAGTCTGCTTGTCTTCAGCATTCTGTTTGCGGGCTTTCTTGTGCATCATCTTTAGAAGAACCTTACTTCTAGGACGACAGCCATGCAGACCATGCAGTGTGCGGCGTATGGTCTGAGCACTGACAGGCTGACCCCCCAGCCCTTCAACCTCTGCAGCAATGCTGGCAGCACTCATATGTCTATTTCCCAAAGACAACCTCTGGATATGATGCTGAGCATGTGCACTCAATTTCTTTTGTCGACCATGGCAAGGCCTGTTCTGTTTGGAACCTATCCTGTTAAACTGCTGTATGGTCTTGGCCACCATGCTGCAGCTCTGTTTCAGGGTTTTGGCAATCTTCTTATAGCCTAGGCCATCTTTATGTAGAGCAACAATTCTTTTTTTCAGATCCTCAGAGAGTTCTTTGCCATGAGGTGCCATGTTGAACTGCCAGTGACCAGTATAAGAGAGTGAGAATGATAACACCAAATTTAACACACCTGCTCCCCATTCACACCTGAGACCTTGTAACACTAACGAGTCACATGACACCGGTGGAGGGAAAATGGCTAATGGGCCCAGTTTGGACATTTTCACTTAGGGGTGTACTCACTTTTGTAGCCAGCAGTTTAGACATTAGGCTGTGTGTTGAGTTATTTTGAGGGGACAGCAAATTTACACTGTTATACAAGCTGTACATTCACTACTTTATATTGTAGCAAAGTATCATTTTTTCAGTGTTGTCACATGAAAAGATATAATAATAAAATATTTACAAAAATGTGAGGGGTGTATTCACTTTTGTGAGATACTGTATGTGCACCCCATTACACACAGCCCACCCTGCCACCAGAATGTACCCTGCCTACAACACAGTGCTTGCTCTTCAGTGCCGTGCATACACTTATGTCTCCTGCGCATCTGTAGCCATAACTCACCAGCATCCCTGCCCCTTTGTTTACTTTCAGTTGTCAGCCATGGAACCTGCTGAACAGAAGCTGAATGGGGCGGGGAGGAGTCAAACACTGTCCAATGCACAGCGATAAGAATCTAGCTACCAAGGCCATCTGACCATGCACTGAGGATGGAGGGTCCATGGTATGGACACTCCAGCTTCACTGCCACCCCCTGTATGCAAGAGATTCATCTACCTGTACCCTGTTCCCGCTAGGTACTTGAATCTATCACCAAAATTTGTCATGTGGATATACTGTATGTTATTTTGCCTATGTATTTTTCCTGTGATTTCCTGGTCTGGACAAGCTCCAAACGTAGACTTGAATGTATTTTCTTACCTCTCTGTGCCAAACAGTAATGATAATAAGAAATAATATATGAAAAATCGCAAGCTTTAAACTAATGAAGACTGCTGCATTTTACTACTCCTAGGACACAAGGAGATAATGACAAACAGGTGAAAAATAAAAATGATTGCGCTGTCTCTTCAGTGAAAGAAAACTCTAATCCAACAATTATTGTGACTTAACATACAGTGTATCAAAATGTGATTCTTGCTTAAAACAAATAAAAAATTTCAATAAAACAGTTCAAAAAACAAGTGTTCATTTGTATCCAAAAAACATTCCAAGTGTATTCCACCAACTGAATAGGCTGTGCACTGTTCCCAGTAAAACCACAACATATCAATCGAAATGAAGATAAAATTAGCCTAAAAGTGTGGGGACTCTGGACAGCAGGCTGTCTGATCCATCCATTAAGGGAGTCGGGAGATATACACAGGACGAGACATCGGGCAACTACTTACCTCATGCGAGTGATGATCTCCTATAATTTAGAGATCATCGCGATTTGGTAAGAGGCTAATTTTATCTTCATTTGGATTGAAATGTTGTGGTTTTACTGGGAACAGTGCACAGCCTATTCAGTTGGTGGAATACACTCGGAATATTTTTTGGATACAAATGAACACTTGATTTTTTTAACTGTTTTATTGAAATGTATTATTTGTTTTAAGCAAGAATCACATTTTGATACACTGTATGTTAAGTCACAATTAGAGTTGAGCGGACACCTGGATGTTCGGGTTCGGCGGATTCGGCGGAACCTCGCGAAAAAGTTCGTGTTCGGTACCGAACTTGACCCAAACTTGACCCTGGACCCCAAACCCCATTGAAGTCAATGGGGACCCAAACTTTTCGGTGCAAAAATGGCTGTAAAAAATTCCTGGCAAGTGCTAGAGGGCTGCAAGAGGAAGTAAAATGGGGGTAAGAGCAGGACAAGTGCCCTACAAAAAAATGGGGATAGGGAAAATAACTTAAAGTCAAATAAAAAAAATTAAAATGGGAAGGGGGGGTGGATGTGGAGTAGGAGCCTAGAGGTTGACTAGGCCGTGACCATGGCAGTGTAGGTGGAAGTGGCGGTGGTGGAGGAGGAGGAGGAGGAGGAGGTAGCCAACACTTTTTGTTGTTTGTTTTTTTTTTTCTAATTGGGGTAGCCCCCAAAATATTGAGGCATAATCTGTCCCTTACAGCACCAGCAGGAACCTCTCCCTTTAGAACAAGGAGATGATTATAGAACAATAATCTGTCCCTTACAGGAACAGCAGGAACCTCTCCCTATAGAACTAGGAGATGATTTTAGAACAATAATCTGTCCCTTACAGCACCATCAGGAACCTCTCCCTTTAGAACTAGGAGATGATTATAGAACAATAATCTGTCCCTTACAGGAGCAGCAGGAACGTCTCCCTATAGAACTAGGAGATTATTTTAGAACAATAATCTGTCCCTTACAGGAGCAGCAGGAACCTGACCCTGTAGGAGTAGGCGATGATTTTAGAACAATAATCTGTCCCTTACAGCAACAGCAGGAACCTGACCCTATAGGAATAGGCGATTATTTTAGAACAATAATCTGTCCCTTACAGCAACAGAAGGAACCTGACCCTATAGGAGTATGCGATGATTTTAGAACAATAATCTGTCCCTTACAGCAACAGCAGGAACCTGACCCTATAGGAGTAGGCAATGATTTTAGAACAATAATCTGTCCCTTACAGCAACAGCAGGAACCTGACCCTATAGGAGTAGGTGATGATTTTAGAACAATAATCTGTTCCTTACAGCAAAAGCAGAAACCTGACCCTATAGGAGTAGGCGATGATTTTAGAACAATAATCTGTCCCTTACAGCAACAGCAGGAACCTGACCCTATAGAACTAGGAGATGATTTTAGAACAATAATCTGTCCCTCAAAGCAGTAGACTCTACCTAGTCCAGAATCAGATCGTTCTGTAATTCAGGATGAGATCTGCAATCTGTCCCTCAAAGCAGTAGTAGTAGTAATCTCTACCTAGTCCAGAATCAGATCGTTCTGTAATGCAGGATGAGATGTTATTATATCTGCAATCTGTCCCTCACAGCGCCGGCCTCTCCCTACACTAGCCTGAGAGCATGTGACATGCAGCACTACGTGACTCCAGCTTATACAGAGGCTGGATCACATGATGCACTGGCCAATCACAGCCATGCCATTAGTAGGCTTCTAAGGGCAAACCAGTGAAACGCTTGTTGATTGGCTGCCCTGCAGCTATCCAACTGGCGAGATCAAATACCTGAACACTGATCCTGAACCCAAACTTTTTTTCAAATGTCCGGGTTCAGGTCTGGGTCACGGACACCCCAAAGTTCGGTACGGACCCGAACTTTACAGTTCGGGTTCGCTCAGGTCTAGTCACAATAATTGTTGGATTAGAGTTTTCTTTCACTGAAGAGACAGCGCAGTCTTTTATATTTTCACCTGTTAGTAATAATGATATAGGCTCAATTCACAAAGCTTTAACACAAGTGAGTGAGACTACTGCTGTATGTTCTTGCACATGTGCCAGCTGAGCCTGTGCATGCAGCCATATTTCCTCTTCCATGCAACCCAGGTGCAGCATACAGTTTGTCATTGACATGGATGGCTGAGTACAGTGTACGGGCATATGCAAAAAATAGAAAATTATTAATTTTTTGCAAATGCCTGTACACTGTTCACATCTTTACCATAGCACTGCCATATGCACAAGTACAGAAGCACACAGACATTCATGTTAATGACAGGTTGCACACTGCACCTGGGCTGCCTGGGTGGAGGAAATACAGCTGCATTTGCGCTGAAGGGGCTCAGCCACCTCGTGTGCAAGAGCCCTTAAAGTGGAACTAAACCCATCAATTTAACAGTTTCAAAAAGCAGATACGTTTCCAGCATGCCAAGAATGCTAACTGTCACATTTGCTTGTGCTCGCAACCAAACTGTCAAACCATCCAATGGCTGGTGCCATAACTGATCACATGTGCAGCACCATGGAAGTTGCAGATCAAACAGAGGCCAAGATGGCAGCTTCCTTAGCTGAAAAGGATAGGAGGGTTTAGTTCCGCTTTAAAGCAGAACTATACTCACCTCTCCCTCAGTGTTGCAACATCCACAAGCTACCTCACTGGCGCAAACATCTTCACCCAGTCTTTTTGTAGGTTCAGGATCTTCAGCCATCTTGACTGGCTGTGCCGGGGTGACATAACTTGCACAGTCTCTTTAGAATCCTGTTGGCTGTTGTACCTCTGCAGGCAAGCACCATATGTGGAGGCACACTGAGACTGGAGTATACATATGAACACTTCATCCTCAGTACAGCTGAGCTCCCCTCCCACCTTTGTAGCTATCATTCTTAGAGTGCAGTGGGCAAGGATTTTTTAAGCTGGGTGGGTGGAGCCTGATGGGGATTCACAGACAACAGTTTCCCATAGAGTTCGCTTCCCTTGTGATTTATAGCAGGCAGTGACAGATGCATAGCCAATAGACAGCCTGTTATTGGCTACAGAATCTGCCCACTGCCTGCTATTAATCCCAAAGAGTGAACAGGCCTGCTGGGGAACTTGTGTCTCATTTTCCTCATCAGGCTCTGCCTACTGTCAGCATCGCTGGTTGCTAGGAGGCTGTCGGCTCTGAAGCTGACAGGGTCCATAACAACCAGTGACATGTGGGGAGGTAGTATCAGCACACATACCACCTGCTGCTACGCAGCATACAGAGACAAGCATTTTGCCTTTCTCTGTATGCCAAATTACAGTTGGTTTTAATTATGTCCAGTTTTGTTTTCTACAAACTGGAGGTAATAATTTCTTAATTAAAATGGTTGTAAACCCTTCCATATACCCAGTGAAGTGACTGGCCTCAGGTGATACACAGAGATTAAAGAAATCCTCCTACATAAGTTGCACCTGTCTTTCTGCAGTTTTCTGTTCTCTGTAGCCAATCAAAGTGCTTGTCTGAGCTTTCAGAAGGCAGTGAGCAGGAGCTAAAACTTATGCTCTGCAAAGCTCAGGAGAGCTGATAGCTGATTAGAGGGAAGGGAAACACCCCCTTTACACAGCACACAGGAACAGAGCTGAGGTTGTCAATCGCAGGCTGTATGCTGGAGCTCCCTCCCGTCACCTTTTTACCCCTTGGTGTCAGGAAAACTTACTGTGCAGAGAGCTTGGAGAGGAACCAGGCAGCAGACAGAAATTACACTTACTGTTCTGGATAGAGTCAAGTACACACTGTAGAGGGATATTTGTTCATATTTAATGTCAGAAGTTTTAAACCTATAGTGCCACTTTGCCAAATATGAATCTGCATGAATCTGCTGCAGGTGATGGTAATGCTACTGAAACAAGTGGCCATTTAAAATGACCATACCATCAGAAAATTATCTTCTGCAATAAAAGACCTGCATGGCCGCCCTTTAATTGTATCCATTTTTGACTGTAATTTTTAAATCTGACAGGACTCAGCTGAAAATAACTTTTTTAATATAACTTTTTAATAAAGATCCTTATTCTGTGTTAGCTTTGTGAAATGAACGTAATGTATAAAAACTGTGCTTTATGTCAGCTGGCGCTGCAGGGAGTTTGGAATCAATTATCTGCTGCACAGCGCCATCTTCAGGCTCCCACTGGTAATGCCATAGAAATGAATGTCAGACTCAGATATGCTAGTTTCCTATATATACGTTGCTTTTCTTACAGTAAGTTATCGTAATCAATCGTTTTATTAAAAAAAAAAAAAAAGTTATTCCTGACTAGGTATGATCTGCTATGTCAAATTCGTTCAAGCACTATCAGAACTTAAATCCGAATATAAATAAGGCTTAAGCAATTCTGAGCTATGCATTGCATTATTCTTCTCTGCGAAATGAAAGTGAATCGGTAACCCTATATTACCCATTCTCCTACCAAGAGCCACAGCTCAGAACGAAATGTATATATTATGGAGGGTATTATATTATTCACTATATTAAATACGCATATGTTATGCAATTGTATTCCAATGTGTTACACAATATTTTATACACATGTATTATGCAGATTATATACATATTATGATATATTATTATATGTATATTATATTCTCGATATTATACTATGTTTATATATTAGTATTTCCACCGTCAATATAATGATTAAACTGTATTCAGTTACTATGTTCCTTTACATAAGTGGATTCCTTTACATTTCGGCAAATGTTCTACATTTAAAGGTTAGACATCCTCTTGCTCTTCTGGAGTTCCTTATCAATAATCAATAATTGGTTTGAGTTTGAACATCCAATACTATTTGAACTATTGCGATATACGGATATCCAGGGTGGGCACTTTTGTTACATTATAAGCTCATATCTGTATGAGAATTATGAAAGTTAGATATTTTACCTGGGCTGTGCTATACAAAATACTATACTGTATGTAGGATAATAGGGCAGCAATGCAACCAGGCTGTACAGGAATATGCTTAATTTAACTATCAATATATATATATATATAACCACGCTGTACGTTTGTATGTTTGATGTAAAACATGATGCATGTTTAAGGAGATATTTTTAATTTATATATATATATATAAATTTAAAACATGATGTATGTTTTCAATGAGATATGTTCAATGTAACTATCTATATATATTTATTTATTTATTTTTTGTTTATTATTATAGGATTCTATCATCTATCATGGAGGAATTTGGAGAGGAATCTCAAGTGACAGGTCCATTTTGTAGTGTTATTTCCATTTCACCCGATAATTATTAGACTCCAGCGCTATAAGTCACTACTTCTAATATTGCTACTACCACTACTACTACATAATTCAACTGTTCACATGAAGATTAGCCAAGTGTGATATATAGGGAAATCCATTGGATAAGGAAGGAAGATGAGTAGTGAGAGCTGGGAGAGTTCAGCAGATGCCCTGTAGTATGAATGCTGCCACCAGTTCCTGGGGTGTGGGTGATGTAGATACACCCAGATTGCGGTGTATAGACAGGCAGCCCGGAGGAGACGTGCCAGGGTCAGCTCGGGCTCTCTGTTGGGTATTTTGGGAAAGAACGTGTTTCCTGCACCAGAAATGGTTGTATCCTCGGCACAGCTGGGCGCTTTGTTTTCATGTCAGGAGGGGAAAAGCACTGGAAGTTTTCATTTTCTACTGGAGCTTAGAAAATAACACATTAACCCGCTGTTACATCAGGACTACACTATGCATGGGACCGGAGACCCATATAGAACATTTGCCTTTTCCTCTATGGACTGATCCGAGTGAGGACAGGATTTCTTTCATATCATCTGTGTATTGCCACTACAGAAAGAAAACTATATAAAGAGAAGAGAAGATGGATGGATGGATGGATGGATGGATGGATGGATGGATGGATGGATGGATAGATAGATAGATAGATAGATAGATAGATAGATAGATAGATAGATAGATAGATAGATAGATAGATAAAGAAAGGGGGGGGAGAGAGGAAAGAAAGAAAGAAAGAAAGAAAGAAAGAAAGAAAGAAAGAAAGAAAGAAAGAAAGAAAGAAAGGAAAAAAGAAAGAAAGAAAGAAAGAAAGAAAGAAAGAAAGAAAGGAAAAAAAAGAAAGAGAGAGAGAGAAAGAAAGAAAGAAAGAAAGAAAGAATGAAAGAAAGAAAGAAAGAAAGAAAGAAAGAAAGAAAGAAAGAAAGAAAGAAAGAAAGGAAAAAAAAAGAAAGAAAGAGAGAGAGAGAGAAAGAAAGAAAGAGAGAGAGAAAGAAAGATATCTCACCTTCACCGGAAATCCACATGCATCTGGTTATGAGAAATTAACTTAGAATAATGTTACACATTTTTTAAAAATATGCGTACCTATACAAGTCTTACTAGGGTGGGTATAACTGAATATTTATGTGCAGAGCGCAGAATAGAAGTTATCATCAACCTTATCTATAAATTTGTGTACATGGTGAATTCTCCCATAAAGTTGCTGCGCAGTAAAAGTAACTGTGCTGAATTTAATAAATTATCATCTAAAAACCTGCATATCTATCTATCTATCCATCTATCTATCTATCTATCTATCTATCTATCTATTATTTTTTTTAGCTATACATACATATATATATATGTATAGAGAGAGAGAGAAGGTAAAAAAAGAGAGAGATAAGATCAATAGATATAAAGATCTAGATAGATAGATAGATAGATAGATAGATAGATAGATAGATAGATAGATAGATGTCAGTTTCAATATATTAAACAAGTAAACATAAAAAGCATTGACTAAAGTATATTAAGATTATTTCTGTCCATATAACCCGTAGAATAGATAAACCTTATGCATAGCAAGCCTGCACCCTCCGTACCCAAAAACGAACAGAAGGGGAGAAGATAATGCCATTGTAACCATACTACATAGGACAATGTATCCGACAAGTCATCCTCCGCATCATTGTGCACACCACTGCGGGGCTGGAGATCATTTTCTAAGCTGTCATAAACCAGACTTTTTCTGTACCAAAATGCCGCAATTACAATGATCAGCTATTGCTGAGAGTTTATTTCCTACTTCAGATCTTCATAGATATTCATTGCTATTCGCAATTCATATATTTCATGTGGCTTTGCATGCGTATTGCTGCTATTTTGGGTGTTTATTGTTTAATTTTCTTGGTATAAGTGAGCCTACTGTGTGAGACCTGTTCCAAACCAGTTCAGCTTTATTTGTTTAAAAGTTTCCGGTACTATTAATAGGCCCTGTGGCTATAGCATATAGGATGAGTAGTAAAGGCTGGAGGTGCCTGGAGGTTTGCATCTCAGTGGAGACATATGTATGCATAGACCATGAGCATTCAGTACAGCATACACAAGATTTTAGAAAGCAGAGTACATAGAGGGAAAATATATATATATATATATATATATATATATATATATATATATATATATATATATATATATACATATCATTAATAGTAAGCAAATATAATAACTATATATACTTGTGTTTTTATCTGTTAAATATAATTTAGCAGCTATGTATACACATAGATGCATGCTGCTACATTTATTTAAACTACATGGTACAGCATATTGGATAGGTAGTAAATGCTGAAGGTGCCTGGAGTGGATGTTTGCAGTGCATACACTGTGATTGGTATCATTACATATGACTATATAAAAGCAGAGTACTTAGAACTATATATATACCAGTTTCTAACTTCAGCTTGTTCAATTAAGCTTTTACATTAAAACCTGGTTTCTATGCACATCTGCACCAGATTTTGCACTCTCCAGTTATAGTAAATCAACCCCATAGTATTAATAGTAAGTACATATAGCAACCACATATATGTTATATTGTGTATATATATATATATATATATATATATATATATATATATATATATTAGCAGCTATATACATAGATACATAATGTTATTTTTATTTAAACTTCATAGTGTTCTATAGTATATAGGATGAGTAGTAAATGTTGTAGGTGCCTGGAGGTTAAGACACTGAGAAGAATAGATTACACAGAGTATGAGAATTGCACAAGACTACTAAAAAGTACTTTTATATACGTTAGTGTGTGTGTATTATGTAGCATTAAAAGTACATATTCAACAACATAAAGGGTGATACATAATATCAGCTATAAATAGACATAAATACATAATGCTACTTCTATTTGTACTATACTATCTATGTACATGCATAATTATATACAGATAGGTGGATATAAAATTACATACCCCACATTTGTTGGATTACTGTTAATATTCAGCATATTGTATTGTTATATAAACATTTTCCCCCCTTTTACATGCTGCCAGCTGCCCCCTCTAAGAAGCCTGTTAAA
>BLSH010510131.1:24506-39061 GCA_018402905.1 Glandirana rugosa
CCATAACATCCCAACCCCCCCCCCCCCCCCCCCGCAGATCGCGGTGTGACATTGACATCACAGAAAAACAATACAATACCTTATGTTCTGTGCAAGTATGAGTAAATTTACATATTTTTGTGAATTAATGGATTTGTTTTATTAGGTAGCCTGTGTTACAGATTTTAGAAGACTTCAATGTAAAAGAAAAGTTTAGCCTTCTTTAGCTGGAAGTCTGTATATAAATCAAGGTGGACATGATACAATGTCCTAATGCTTCTTTAATGGAAGCTATGCTGTAATATTGCAGCCTGACGTGACTAGTTTCCAATGGATACCCTGCTGGTAATATCTGATGGAGTAATTTATTCATGTAAAAGATAGTAATCAACATTTTCATTACCCTGGATTTGTTTTTGGAAGCTGCAACTACAACTTAGATTTTTAAGTCCTGCCATAGGTTTAATGGCTACATATATATATATATATATTTTTTTTAAATGCTCTATTGCAAATCCTAAATACAACAAAATTAAAAATATATTTATTTCATAATTGTAAGATATTAGAAGGCAAAGAAGTCAGTTTTCTGTGTCTTACTTCCACCAAGCATGTTGAGGGCTTTCTCATGGCCAGGCCCCTCTCGAGAGCCTCTAGTAGGTTTAATGGGCAGACATGCATGAAATAAAAATACTAATAACAATAATAATAATAATATGGATCATATTCGGTGTGTATAGACACACTGGTGTTCTGTAGGAAGCTGTCGACGCCTGTTAGGTTAATTTAGGTTTTCTTTGTCTAATTACTGTGAGCTTTGGGAGAAGGAGCTGAGCTGAGGGCAGTAAACTGACACTTGGGCTCTGTGTGTGGTATCCCAGCAGAGTTTGATGGAAAAAGTCTGCATCCACTCAACTGCAGGTCACTGGCTGAGACCCCTCTACTCACCCAGTACAGCTAGTATAGCCACAGAGACAGTGCTCCAGGCTACTCACCTCTTCCACCAGAAAGCCAACCTCTCTCTATCTGCTTCTTCTCCTGACACTATCATGCTAAACTGAAAAACCACATATAGACAAAGCAAGACTCGAAAAATGTATCCTATATGATTTCAGCCATCAGCCAGAGGACCCTTGCTGTGCATTTCATAGGCTGAAGGAATTTCATTCACCAAATGTTATTCTTTACATTAAACTCCAATCAACAACACTCTGCAAAAATAAACAAGGTGAATTAAGCAAAGTCTCATTGTCTGATTTCTCTTCCTCCACCTCCCAGGCTGACACAAAATGGACTTTCATTAACTCCTGACTGACTTGGCAGACTTCTGAAGACTCCTTTTACTACAGCGCTTTGTTTTATAATAAGGGTAAAAGCGCTGGCTATCACAACTATATTATTTACTCTTCTGTATGTGTGTCATCAGGTAATGCGTATATATATATATATATGACGTGTGTAAGTATAACACACTATTATTTGTGGTTACATTTGCCATACTTTGCTCATATTTTGGTTTTCACCTATTTATGAACATGCAACTTCTTTAATCATTGCAGTTATACCACTAGTATGAATTTGTCTTGTCAGGTCTAGCAAGATACATATTGTAACAGAGGTTTCTCCTTGTTTCAGGATTTTTTTTTATTCATTATTTATTATATATATTATTTATTTATTATTTTTCTTACTTATTATAGGATTTTATACAACTTTACCCCTGGAATGCTGTTTTCCTAAATTTATTTCATGAATTTATGCAAAGTGAGTCAAAGCAGATAGGGAAAAAAATCCCCTACTTTAATTGTTGTGTTTAATTAGGAATTATACTTAAATATACAGCTTTTTCTAGTGTGTTGTAGACTTTTATGTGTATAATTTATGTGTGTATGCTTCTATAATAAATGTGTGTGTGTGTGTGTGTGTATATATGCTTCTATAATAAATGTGTGTGTGTATGCTTCTATAATAAATGTATGTGTGTGTGTGTGCTTCTATAATAAGTGTGTGTGCGTGTGTGTGCTTCTATAATAAATGTGTGTGTGTGTGTATGCGTATGCTTCTATAATAAATGTGTGTGTGTATATGCTTCTATAATAAATGTGAGTGTGTGTATGCTTCTATAATAAATGAGTGTGTGTGCTTCTATAATAAATGTGTGTGTGTGTGCTTCTATAATACATGTGTGTGTGTATGCTTCTATAATACTTGTGTGTGTCTGTGTGTGTGCTTCTATAATAAATGTGTGTGTGTGTGTGTATGCTTCTATAATAAATGTGTGTGTGTGTGTGTATGCTTCTATAATACTTGTGTGTGTCTGTGTGTGCTTCTATAATATGTGTGTGTATGCTTCTATAATAAATGTTTGTGTGTGTGTGTGTATGCATGCATCTATAATACTTGTGTGTGTCTGTGTGTGTGCTTCTATAATACGTGTGTGTGTATGCTTCTGTAATAAATGTGTGTGTGTGTATGCTTGTATAATTAAGTGTGTGCATTTGTGTAGAGTCATAAATTATTCAAACTGAAATATACTGTTTGTTACAGTGTGTTGTAGGCCTTTGTGTGTGTAGTTATTTTTGTGTGTGTATGCTTGTTTAATGAAATATATGTGTTTGTTGGTGTGTAAGATACCACCTAGACTCTTAACTGATATATACTGAAATATACTATCAGTTGCAGCATATTGTAGGCCTTTAAGTGTGTAATTTTGAGTGTGTTTAAATGTGTATGCTTGTACAATGAAGTGTGCGTGTGTGTAAATGTGTATGCTTGTATAATGAAATATATGTATATGGCATGTGTGTATGCTTCTATAATAAATGTGTGTGTGTGCTTCTATAATAAGTGTGTGTGTGTGTATGCTTCTATAATAAATGTGTGTGTGTGTGTGTGTATGTGTATGCTTTTATAATAAATGTGTGTGTGTGTGTGTGTATATGCTTCTATAATAAATGTGTGTGTGTGTGTGTATGCTTCTATAATAAATGAGTGTGTGTGCTTCTATAATAAATGTGTGTGTGTGTGTATGCTTCTATAATACTTGTGTGTGTCTGTGTGTGTGCTTCTATAACAAATGTGTGTGTGTGTGTGTGTATGCTTCTATAATAAATGTGTGTGTGTGTGTGTGTGTGTGTGTGTATGCTTCTATAATACTTGTGTGTGTCTGTGTGTGCATCTATAATACGTGTGTGTATGCTTCTATAATAAATGTGTGTGCGTGTGTGTGTATGCATGCTTCTATAATACTTGTGTGTGTGCTTCTATAATACCTGTGTGTGTGTATGCTTCTATAATAAATGTGTGTGTGTGTGTGTGTGTATGCTTGTATAATTAACCACTTCAGCCCCGGAAGAATTTCCCACTTTAGGACCAGAGCACTTTTTGCGATTCGGCGCTGCGTCGCTTTAACTGACAATTGCGCGGTCGTGCGACGTTGTACCCAAGCAAAATTTGCGTCCTTTTTTTCCCACAAATAGAGCTTTCTTTTGGTGGTATTTGATTGCCTCTGCGTCATTTCTTATCGCCGCTATAAACAAAAGAAGAGCGACCATTTGGAAAAAAACCCAAATTTCTTACTTTTTGCTAAAATTCAAATCCAAAAAAAAAAATATAAAAAAACATTTTTTTTCACCGTTTTTGGCCGATTTATATAATTCCTCATATTGGCGATAAAAAAAATTGCAATCAGCGTTTATTGATTGGTTTGCGCAAAAGTGGCCGCGTTTACGGATGGTGAGAATTCATTTCTGGGATTTTTATTTTTTTTATTTTTTACTAGTAATGGCGGCGATCTGCGATTTTTAGCGGTAATGCGATATTGGGGCAGACATGTCGGAACATTTTTGACACTTTTTTGGGACCAATGACATTTATTCAGCAATCAGAAATTTAAATGTCCACTGATTACTGTATAAATGTCATTGGCAGTGAAGGGGTTAACCTGCAGGGGGAGAGCTAGGGGTTAACTGTGTTCCCTGGGTGTGTTCTTACTGTGGGGGGGTTGGGCTAACATGGGCATGAGAGATCTAACTGATCCCAGTGACACGGATCAGTAGATCTCTCATGCCCCACTAACAGAGCGGGGAACCGCCGCGTTTACATCGGCGGTTCCCCGTTCTTTCCCTGTAGCCGCTGATCGCGGCTCGCCGGCGGACATCGGGTCCGCCCGAGCCGCGGGCACGCGCGCACCCCCTGGTGGCCAAATGCGGATCGCCGCTTATTTACGGCGATTCGCGCAGGGCTCCCCGACTGCCGCCGTGAAAAGACGGCGTGTGGTGGGGAACCTGTTAAGTGCGTGCATTTGTGTAGAGCCATAAATTATTCAATCTGAAATATACTGTTTGTTACAGTGTGTTGTAGGCCTTTATGTGTGTAGTTTTTTTTGTGTGTGTATGCTTGTTTAATGAAATATATGTGTTTGTTGGTGTGTAAGATACCACCTAGACTCTTAACTGATATATACTGAAATATACTATCTGTTGCAGCACGTTGTAGGCCTTTAAGTGTGTAATTTTGAGTGTGTTTAAATGTGTATGCTTGTACAATGAAGTGTGCGTGTGTGTAAATGTGTATGCTTGTATAATGAAATATATGCGTATGTGTTGGCATGTATGATTAGACACATAAATGAATTACTTTATAAACTTGTAACATCATTTTGTTTTAGATGTCTCTGACTGTTCTTACAAATGCATACAGAGATACACTTGAGAAGGCTTCTTTCAGAAAATACTTCTGTGAACACAATTTGCATCCATCATAGCAGAACTGGCTGTGTATTATCTGTATAAAAGGAGTAAAGAAGTAGAAAAATTAAGAAGAAGAAAAGAAGTAGAAAAATAAAAAACGGAACTTAAATGTCCCTTATTGTTATTTGAACAATTTGCTTTGAACGGGTTTTGACTTGTTTTTATACATTTTTATTATGATGATGCCAGCTCTCTAAATTACAAAAATCAAACACACGCTAAATAATATACGTTTGACAAACAAACACACTGTTCACCCAATAAAAAGCCCATATTAAACATTGTTCATAATAAAGTGTCTCTCATTAGTGAGGGATCAGTATACTCTGTACTGAATTAGCACAAGACAAGGCCCAGGCTTTGAAGTGTGACTGTAAGAAGCAGATACGTTGTTAGCTATAACACAGGGCCAATTACTGGGATCAGAGGGACCTGTCATTTCAGGATTACAGGACACACATTACTGTCATATTGGTGATATGTGGAGAACAGCTTATCCCTCCGGTCTATTTGCACCTGTTCATACAATGAGAAATGTGGACGGTGGAATTTCATAACTAGACTTGAAATATTAAAGTCCTACTTTCTTCCAAACAGTTTAACCATCTGTGATCCTATGCAGAATTTCCATCAATTCCAACCACAGATTTTTATATGCCCTTGTAAAGCCTGTAACTACAGACAGGCTGTATACTCTTCAGGACTCTATCCTGCAGATGTTGCAAAGATCAGGCACATCATAGTAGTTATTTTTGCTATGTTTCTTCTTTTATAGCATCCTTTTAACATGCCATTTCCATTTAATTGTAAAACTGCTAATAGCTAGAGGGCATGAAGGGGTGTGCTTTCAGACAGTAGTACCCCAGTCCTTGTAGAATTACCATTGGATTGGTTTGTGCTTTGAAAATCAGAGAAGCAGTTCATAATCACACGTATTAGAATACATCATCGTTGTCATGGGGGTTTAAAGGGAATCTGTCAACCAAGAAAAGAGCACTTGGACACGCAGCACTTCACTAATTAGACAAAAGAAACATGTTTTTGCCAAGTTTGTTACAGCTGGATTAATGTTCCAGTATCATACCAAATTTATTTTGCCTGCAGCCATTTGGAATAATCACCCACGGTGTCCAGACACAATACAGTGTTGCTATCTCCCAACGTCATGAAGCTTTCTGTGGCAGATTCAGAGATTTGAAGGGTATGTAAACCATAGGCGTGCACACAGGGTGTGCCGGGTGTGCCTAGGCACATCCTAAACACCCTGTGCTGAGCAGGATCCCCCTTCTGCTTGGCTGCAGAGAAAGGGACTCGGGAATCTTTGTCTTTAAAAGTGAGACATCAGGAGTCTGTTTAGACACCTGATATTACACCAAAGACCCCCAATGGGGCTCCTAAACAAAAATTGTAAGAAAACAATAATAAACATTTTTTGTAAAAAATAATTTAAAAAAATACAATTGTAAAAAAGTAATAATAAAATCTTAAAAATACCAATCTCTGCCCTACTGACATCATTCACTGCTCTACCGATACTGTCCATGTATATATACATATATGTGTAAATTATGGTGGGTATGGCACTGCTCAATGTGGATCAATCTCTATTTAATATACTCTTGTATCTGGTATATGATCATTGGTACCATGGTACCAGATACAAGAGTATATTAAATAGAGATTGATCCACATTGAGCAGCGCCATACCCACCATAATTTACACATATTACTACATTTGAACCACTTGAATGTGGGGCAATTGAAAGGTGGAGGCTGCAGCTCAGAAATTAATACATATAATATATCCGCTGCGCGTTACAAACCCCCCCTCTTTATATACATATATACACACACATGCTTTGGGGTGCACACCGTAATGCAATAGGCTGCGCACACCTATGATGTAAACCCTACAAAAAGCTATTCTTGTTTGGTCCCTTTTGATCTATTAAATATATCATTGAAAAGTATTTGTTTTTTTCTGCTTGACATGTAGAAAAAAAATAGCTGTTGATCCTGCCAGAAATGTTGTCCACTGATAACTTCCTGTGCTTTATGATATGTTATATTGTTCCTGTTACTTCTGAGGACTACTGACCCCCCACCCCTCTATGATATTGAATAGATCAGAAGACAAATTTTCTGTAGTCCTTAATTCTGTTGTCCTAATACAGTAGTGCGAGTAAGCATTGTCACCCTAGGGCAGCAAGTGTATTGATGTCAGAATCACCAGGTGAAAATAAAGGAAAGAAGCTTAAAAAAAAACCAAATACAGTCACCTCATCTAAGCACTGGTAAGCTGCAATATATATTGTTTTTGGGCTTCGTTAGGCTTTAAAGAGAAAGTAAACTACCCTTGTTTGTTTGTTTGTACATATAGGTAAGTCTATAATAAGGATTACCTATAGGTACTGTAAATATCTTCTAAACTTGCACGGTTTAGGAGATATTTACTGTATAATGCACTGATTAAGTCATCGGCGCATGCGCTCTGAAGGAACGGCCGCCCATGCCGTTTCTTCGGGGCCCTGTGCCATGACCGGCGGTTCCCACGGGAGTCACGTCATTGTGGCTCCAGCCAATCACAGCGCCTCGGCCTGTGAACTTGGAAGAAACACTATGGGAATACGTCAACCGTCTCAGCGGTGAGTGGGCACCGCTGAGAGGGCTTCGTTCTAAGGTGAATATTTCATAATGAGCTAGTATGTGATGCATACTAGCTCATTATGCCTTTGTCTTACAGGTTTTATTTTTTTTTAGTTGTTTTTCGGGGGGGTTTACAGCCGCTTTAACCGCGTACCGACCAGCCACCGTCATTTTACAGTGGCAGGTCGGCTCTCCTGCGCAAATTGCCATAGGCGCAATTGCGGGGATGCAGACTCGATGTCCCTGCGATCACCTTGTACAGAGGCAGACCGGGGATCTGCCTATGTAAACAAGGCGGATCCCCGTTCTGACAGGGGACGTGTCAAAATTCTACTGTTTAATGTGTTCGGGAACAGTGATCTCTGTCATGTCCCTGGCAGGCCCCCCCCCCCTACAGTTAGAACACACCCAGGGAACACAGTTAACCCCTTAATCGCCCTTCCCTGCCAGTGTCATTTTTACATTGATCACTGCATTTTTATAGCACTGATCAATGTAATAATGTCACTGGTCCCCAAAAAGTGTTATTTGGGGTCAGATTTGTCCACCGCAATGTTGCAGTCCCACTAAAAACCACAGATCGCCACCATTACTAGAGAAAACAATTAAAAAAATAAAAGTCCCTAAATTTATCCCATAGTTTGTAGACGCAATAACTTTTGTGCAAACCAATCAATATACGCCTATTGTGATTTTTTTTACCAAACATATGTAGAAGAATATATATTGGCCTAAACTGATGAATACATATATATATATTAGCAGAAAGTAAAAAAAACAAAACATTTTTTTCAAAATTATCGCTATTTTTTGTTTATAGCGCAAAAAATAAAACCACAGAGGTGATCAAATACCACCAAAAGAAAGCTCTTTATGTGGGAAAAAAAGGACGTCGATTTTGTTTGGGTACAACATCGCATGACCGCATAATTATTAGTTAAAGCGACGCAGTGCTGTATTGCAAAAAAATGGCCTGGTCAGGAAGGGCGTAAATCCTTCCGGGGCTGAAGTGGTGGAGGCACCAACACTGCCAATTTTAACAAATGTTTAACAAATGTTTAAGACATTTAGCAATGGATGTATTAAAAAAGAAAAATGAAATAAAGTTCTCACTTTCACTCCATTTTACAGGACCACGAGCATACTTCACATGTGAAAATTCACTTTAAAACTTAATTTGATTTGTGCTATGGCAGTAACCGTACTCAATAATACACAATGTTTGGTAAATCTTATAACAATAGAAATTTTACATTTCAATATGGTTTTTCTCAATATACATATAGTATATTTATCCTGCAGGTCCTTTTTATGCATTTTCCTTAGAATGTATCCACATTAAGTAGTAAAAGATTGATATATATGGTTGGTTTTCTAAGAAGAAGGAATATTACTAAATGTGATCTTATGTACTTTACATACCCAGCCACCCATGTGCAAATTCAATTTGGATTTTTGTTTGCACATGACTGGATAACGTGCACATGGCTTCACCCTATTCGGTAAGCTAGATGAACATTAAAGCCAAACTCCAATCCAAACTTTCCTTTTTTCACTTCACTTCCTGTTCATTTGACAATCTGTCAAAGCAGGACAAGGAGTAATGGGAGCGGTGGTTACCGCGACAAGCAAACAAAGACATTATTAATAACCAGAAAGCAGCTCTGACCCCTCCACTTTTCACTGAACAAATAGTATTTTATTGCAGTCTGTGTCCCCACTGAAGAGAATTCCCAGTACTTCCTGCCTTGACAAGAAGTACTGATTTGCAACTCATTGGGAAGGATTACAACCACTGTCAGGTTATATGCTATAAAGTTCCCCATTAGGGAGATTTACCATTACTTACTATCCCAGTGACAAAGTTTTACCAGACAGGTAAATGTTTAAAAGTAAAAAAAATGTAAGCAATAACTAAACCCAAGAACAAAAATGTAACTTTTTGCAGTTAGCCAGTCCTTAAAGAGTAACTCCAATTTTGTGGGGAAAAAATAGCAAATTAAAAATAATAATATGGCATGTAAAATTGATACACAATCTGCAGCACTGTCATTTTCTATAAAATGCAATGTAATATAGCAACCTGGATGCATTCTGTACAGATAATGTGTGTAACGCACCCCAGAAATGTTGTTTCCTGCTTTTGTGCTTGGAACACTGATTTTCCCAGAAGTCTGCACTAGGATGCAAATCAGATTTTAGGCATCCTCTGTAGCAAACATTTCTTTTTTTGGTGAGGTACTCCCAAAGGGGTTAATTACATCTAAAGGGATTCAGCCATTGCAATTTTCTTCATTAGAACAGAAAAAGAGCAGCGTCAATCTAAATGCAGCAGTATAAAAACATCTTTATGAAAAAGACAAATGGCAACAAGATAAAAGCATTGTCAGTGCATGTATGGCAATAGGCCTTATGTAGAGTTTCATCCACTCCTTCAGGAGGAAGGGCTGCAGGCGGGGAACACTGGTGACCTTTGGTTCCGGCTGAACTGGTGGCTTCCAGCAATTCCAGAGACTCAGATGGGGCTCAGGAGCCACTGCTGACATCACTCCTGGGTCCAGGGTGGAGTGGGAGGTGCTCACGTTTGGAGCATTTGTGCTCCATCCTCAGGCAATAGAGGGCGGCCATGTTTGTGGTGACTTTTTATCTGTCGGGATGGGCGGGTTGGGGCGGTGCTGAAGTCTCTGCCCACCCTGGTGTTGTGTACCCGGGATATGCAGGGATGTTTGGAAAGGGACTGAGTGATTTGAAATCAGGCCTGAAGATTGCATAAAGCTCCCAAACATTATATATTTTGTGAAAGCAGATACCCTAGAGCACATATGTCAAACACAAGGCAGTGGGCCAATGTGGCCCCCCAGGCCTTGTTATGTGGCCCTCACACTCAGGTTTGCAGCTGGCATATGGCAGAACATCTCCCCACCTCTGGCTCTCTCCCTCCACTCCTGCTCCCCAATGCGCCTTGTAAACACAGAAGCCTTCTGTGTTTACAAGGGACAGCTTTGCCCTCAGCGGCTCCCAGATCTAACAGATTCCTGCACACACTCACAGTGGGGCACAGCAGGGAAAGATCTCCAGAATCTGAGAGAGAGAATGATCTCCCTGCAAACCAAGGCAGAGCCGTCTACACAGGGAGGTGCTAGAGCCAAATACACAGGTAGTAGAGCCGCCTACACAGGGAGGTACTAGGCTAGCTAGGAGAAAGAGATGCAAGGAAGTTTTGTGGAGGAGATTGGGGTAGAAAACTGTGCATAGTGTACCCCCTAAACCCTGCACTCTGTACACAACACACCACTGAACGCTGCACTCTGTACGTAGCTCACCCCAGATACAACTGGCCCTTTGAGGGCAACCATACTGCTGATGCGGCCCCTGATGAAATTGAGTTTGACACCCCTGCCCTAGAGAATAAAATAGTGGTAGTTCCATTTTTTTAGGAAATGCAAAATTTCTGTAAAAAAATATGCTAAAGTCAATTTTAGGGCACACAAATGCAATAAATTACACATTTTTATGGTAAAATATAAAAGATGAGGTTTCACCGAGTATATAGATACCCAACATGTCCAGCCTTAAATATGTGCGTGCCCATGTGATGGCACCAAATTTCAATACCATATATTTTCCATAGGCAACATTTTAATAGGTCATCAGTTCAGCGTTACTGACGAGGTCTGGTGCTAGAAATATTGCTCTTAATCCGGCGTGTGTGGTGATATGTAACATGTGTATTGCAATCAATGTTTTCATGCCTTGGTGCCCGATGTTCATACGTGCATATATGTGGGGGAGAGGGGTTTCAAAACATTTTTGGGGTGGATTTTATATGCTTGGGTGTTACTTACATTTTTTACAATTTAAAATATATTTTTTAACCACTACAGATCCGCGCTATAGCCAAAAGATAGCTACAGCGTGGACCAGAATTGCCGGGTGGACGTCCATGGACGTCCACCCCTTTGCGCGCTCCCCGTGCGCCCTCACATCTGCCCCCGGCACACTGTCGTGCCCACTCGATGTCCGCCGGCGACCCGCAATGGCCTAATAGAAAGGCAGGATGGGGAACCGCCAATGTAAACACGGCGGTTCCCCGTTCTGTCAGGGGACATAACAGAGAACTACTGATCCCTGTCACCGGGATCAATGAGATCTGTTATGTCCCTGCCAGTCCAGGCCCCACACAGCTCCCTTACTGTTAACCCCTTCCCTGTCAGTGACATTTATACAGTAATCAGTGGATATTTTTAGATCTGATCGCTCTATAAATGTCATTGTTCCCAAAGAAGTGTTGAAAATGTCCGATATGTCTGCCGCAATATCACAGTTCCGATAAAAATCACAGATTGCCGCCATTACTAGTAAAAAAAAAGAAAATAATAAAAATGCCATAAATCTATTCCCATAGTTTGCAGACACTATAACTTTTGCGCAACCCAATCAATATACGTCTATTGCAATTTTTTTTTTTTTTTACCAAAAACACATAGAAGAATATATATCGGCCTAAACTGATGAATACATTTTTTTTTTTGTTTTTTTTTTTTTGGATATGTATTATAGCAAAAAGTAAAAAACATTGTTCTTTTTTCAAAATTGTCGCTCTTTTTTTGTTTATAGTACAAAGAATAAAAACCAAGATGACCAAATACCACCAAAAGATGGCTCTATTTGTGGGAAAAAAAATTCAAAAATGTTGTTTGGGTGCAACGTTGCACGACCGCGCAATTGTAATTCAAAATGTGACAGCACTGAAAATTGGTCTTTAATGGGGGTTTAAGTGCCTAGTAAGCAAGTGGTTAATTAACTTTTTTTTATGATATAGGGGGCAAAAAGTCTAAAAGACCCTGGATGTCTTCCTTGTGCTCCACTGAATGTAATGCAGTGCAGTATAGATTGCATTGCATTACATTCTGACATACAATACAGGGGGACCCGAAAGTGACATCAAACACGTCGCTTCTGGGTCAGCAACAAAAAGGGCATATGTGTCCACTCATCTCCACCCCCTTTCCCAGCAGCACCCGCTATGCCGGTCCAGGGCCTGCAGATGGGCGATCAGAGAGCAAGATACATGGCGGGGTGGGGTGCATGCGTTACTGGGAAGTGTGAAAACAATCCGGTGCCGTCAGAGCCACCAGACTACTTTCATCTGATAGGCGGCAGTCTGCTTATCATATATACATACATTTCCAGTGGCTACATCCCCTGGGAGTGTGTGTAAAACCCCCAGTTGTCAGGTCCGTATGACATATAGACCTTGCAGTGAAAGGGTTAAAGTTCAGCCTGAGTGACAACTATGGCTCCCTCCATAGATACATTGCGGTGAATAACCCTAGTTAACTAGGTACAGGAAGTGTGTAATTTGCAGGATTGCCAGATAATAAATGAAAAATGGCTTAAAAAATAAGAATGCACCTATCTCATCTAAGGACTAGTAGGCTGCAAAATGAATATACATTTTGTTTCGGGGTTTACATGCCAGTATGGAAGGTTGTTGCAGATTTTGTGTTATTTACTATATGGTGAAATCATTGTCATCAAGATAGTAAGTTAGAAATCTCTCTAACACAGTCCCTTAAGATTGTTTGACCGTCACCACCCAATGTTCAGCTGGCAGCAGGGAGGAGTGGTTTGGATCAGAGAGGAATCTGTCAATACCATCTTTAAAAAGGTTTTAGTTGAACATTCACTTTAACACCACTTGCCTTTCATGATATCTTATTATGCACAGTGTCAAACCTGGGGGGGTCCACCTAGGGTGATGTCATCGCTGACATTAAACAAATACACTGACAAATTAGGGTTTCTATTTGGAGTGAAAAACAAGTTAGTAATTTACTTATGGTCTTCTCAGTACAACATCTGCCAATCCCCAACTGCTGTCCCACCCTTGTACCGCAATACTGATGATATGAAGTCTTCTCAGCACTGCCAATAACAGTGTATAAGGGGCCTGATTTGCTTGGATGCCTGTCAGGATGCTCAGAGAGTTCAAGTATTAGGGGAGATATTATGAACCTGCCTCCTTATGTGTATGTAGGTATCAGCCTCAGTAAGGGCTCATGTATACTGGAGTTCAAAATAGCTGTTTTTACAGGCGTTTGAACTTTTTTTTCCCTCTGTCTCTAAATTCCTTCTTGTTAGCCTATGTGTCAATGCACACTATAGGCATTTACAGGAGTTTAGAAGTGGGGGTTTTAGAGGCAGAACCCCCCCCCCCCCCCCCCCACCAAAGTCACGTTCAGGAGAGGAGCTTTTGAGCATAAAAAACACTCAAAAGCACCTAAATGTTCATAAATGTGCATTAATGCATTAACACATTCTAATGGTCAGTGTCTATATTTCACTGTTGTCCCCTTCAGGAGTCACTCTGGAGTGGTTTTTATTTGGACCTCCTGTAGTCTACACTTGTACACTATGCCTCGCCTTGAGACTTCAGGGAGGCTGGGTAGCTGCTATGCTGGTGTCCCTACATCCACAATTTCATTCTGTGTGCAACTCAATATGATTTTGCCCCTGAACCAGTTAGAGAGTGGGCAATGTCAAATATATGTAATTACTATGTCTTGTACTAGGTTTTCATTATATACCTTTTGTCTATTTTGAAATTCTGTTTAAGCTCCTGAAGAAGAGCTGTTGTGCGGAACATGCCGAGCTCCATTTAGCTACATCAATACACTCCAGATCATCTTACAGAGTGCTAGCCTCAGTGGCAGCTGGTGAAGTTTTAAGATGGTGGGGCGCCAGACCCTGCCCTTCCTTTTTGCCCCATCCCACTTCTTAGAAGCCACACCCCTTATAGGCTCCACCCACTCTGTACACAATGTACAGTATAACTCAGCTCTCAGTCCTAATTCTCAATAAAATATTGCTGGCTCATTCATCCATTAAATCCCAAAGGTAAAGAATTACATGAGCTGTGAGGTGTGCACAGGAACCCAGCACAGACTGGTATTATGTGGGGTTTCATATCCCATCAAGCTCCATCCTAATTCCTTATTTTATAATAGGAACACTGGAAATCCTCCACTAACCCCTGACACAAGGTGAGCTATAGAAATGTCCCTGGTTTTTGGAACTGAGCAGCTTCACTAACATAAATCTTCATTATCTGTCCAAAAAAGTTCAAAATGTAATTATAAAATCAGGCGATTTAAGATGGCATTCATTGGAAAGCAG
>BLSH010510131.1:39971-53384 GCA_018402905.1 Glandirana rugosa
CTACATAAAGTGCAAATATGCCACAGGGTTTTACCAACTAGTTTAACCGTATTTATCTAGTACCTGAAAAGTCCGTGGTCGTTCTTGTTTATCCAAAATATTTTAATGTTCTAAATAATCCGTTTTTCTATGTAGTATTTTGGTGTATATGTTTTGTATTAACACGTTTCAGTCGATGAGAATACCAATATTCTAGGTGTGGTTAGGACATGTCCATATGGGTAGAGTCAGTCGTCCATATTCCGATCGGTCACCTCCGAGCAGTTATTCCCGACCCCCCGAGGCGGGGTGGTTTTTTTATTCATTCTTTCTAGCTGTGCTGGCTGTTGGCTAATAATTATAGTTCATTTTTATTTTTATTTCTTACTTATTTTTTTGGTGGGGCGGAGCCCCCCAGCCCTTATTGACGAGCCTCCACTGGCTAGCCTTATACCTGCTGACTGAGATGGGTATACCTGTACAGGATTGGTGTGGATCTTATAACCATAAGAGTAGCTGACTTTGCACAATTATGTTTTGTATATGTGGTTTTATGATGTATCTTTTTGCCTAATAAATCTTGTAATTTTATAAAACCTATTTGTTCTTGCTGGTGCCTGAAAAGTCCATGATCTATTTATGCCAATTTGATCAACCATTTTGGGACACCGTATAAACGTGAAATACATCCACAGTACCACCCTGTGATGGTGTAACCATCTTTTACAATGGCTAGAATAAATTAACATTTAAATGAACAATAAATAATAAATAATAAATGCATGATTGTTTTTCTGCTGCTAAACTCCTGTAGGAGAAAAGGCATCAGAGATTACAGTGTTACAGTGTGCATGTGGCCTAAAGAGTAGATGGTTAGCTCATATATGCAGCACAGATGACATCAGAGTATTGTACTCTAAAACAGTTCCTATGTAGAAGAATAGGCTGCTAAGTCAAATAAGCTTTGCTGAGATTTATCATAGTATGACCCCAAGGAATGCTTTTATAAAAGATCTGCTGCACTCAGGCTAAGCACAGGGAGGGATGCAACACAAACTAATTATAGCTGCACTAAATCAGCACAAATATGGCCAATGATTTTTTAGAAAACAGTTTGATAGTATAGCCAGTATACATGAGGACCTGTTTACACTGTTATGAAGTACATATAACAATAAACTGTCAAAAAAAACCTAGACTCTAAAATAGGGTATGCTATTCTGGTCCAAGGTCACATGACTTGAAACTGTGCAGCATAAGCCTTTGGCTTGTGCATCAGCAGAGAATTCAAAGTGATGACATTGGCACCAACAATGAAGAACTGCAACTGCTCATGTGACATAATGCAGATTACCCACACCTATAATGCCAAGGGACCTCATTTTACAGCTGGTAGGTATTATGTCCTCCTTTTCATAATTCCATAAATAAAATAAAACATAGATTCCTCAAGTGAGAGACCCCCCCCCCCCCCCCCGAAAGAAAAAAAATAATAAGTTCATTGATCAAAACCACACTTGCTTGCAGTTTAGAATAAACCCTATACCATATACAATATCAAATAAATGCTAGATGGAGAGGATGTAAGCCGTCCCTTATTCTGTATGAAGATGAGTTTCTTAATGCACTCATGTGTATAAGTAAATTAAGTGAATATTCTAGGGTGTTAAAATGGAAGAGTCCTTTGGGCAAAAACTATTTTCTCATGCTGATAGCAGAATGTTGGGGCATCTGTGTTTTTGGTACACTGTATTTTTTTCTTACTTGAAATAGGCACAGTGTTTTTGTTCACAGGAACTTCTGCACCAACAAAACTTTCACCTAATATACCAAGTAATCACAGCTGAATAGTACAATGTCAAATAAATTTATCACCCAAACACAAATGAACCCTACAATTCACCCCTTTAGATGACCTTCAACCTGAAGCTAATCCCCAACCGTAACTCTCAAACTAAGATTTACCTAAACAAACCTGAAAAACTACATAAGAAGATGTTGGCATCAGCAAGATTACGCTTGGTTTAAATGGCTCAGGTTTATTGTAATCTAACCCAACCTGTATCTCTAAAATCTTACCCCAAACCTTTTTCTTAGAACAAAAACTACCCAAACTTAATTTTGACCCTAAACCCAACACTTAAACTCTGTGTTACTCTCTTCTATGGATGAGGGCAATTGACAGTTTAGGAAGAAATGTTGATGAAAATAGGAAGATTTTAGTAATTTTTTGCCATTTTTACTTAAAGCGGAGTCCCACCCTGTTAAAAGTTAGCAGCTACCAAAAGGGTAGCTGCTGACTCTTAACAATCGGCCACTCACCTGTCCCTCATTCCAGCGGTGCGGCCGCCCGAGGGCTCGATTGTCTCCCCCTCCCCTCGGCGGTGCCGGCATCACAAGTGTGGGCACCCGGCTTTGAAGTCAAAGCCGGGCACTCACTGCGCATGCGTGAGTCGCGCTGCGGCTTGTGAATGGCTCTGCATATCTTCTGGGACCTGTGACGTGTCCCAGAAGATCACCGAGAGGGAGGGGGGAAGGTGGACTTCTTTGCCTATGGCCATTTGGAGTTCATTTGAAGGTGATTATTTTCAAGGAATTAAAGGAAAACTAAACCCAAGAACAAACATACAAAATATTGCAGCTTAGAGGCCTCAGATGTGGTGGCTGCATTCGTTTTTTTTTCAAACTAAGAACATTTTTAGTAAATACAGGACATATCTGTTGATCTTGCCAAACGTGCTGCGTCCTTGTCACTTCCTGAGAGTTAAACCAAAGAATATCTTTCTTCTCAGCTATCTTCTGTAAACTGATGATTGCCCTGCACCCCCCCCCCCCATTGTAATGGAGATAAAGGTATACAGATGTGTTCATAGTCCACGTCAAGATAGCCTAGGGGGACAACCATGGTCCCCTCCATAGATACAGTGGAGGGGTGACATAGCCACCCAGGGACAGGAAGTGTGTTTGTTGCAGGATTACCAGGTGGTAATAAAGAGCTTGAAAGAGAAAACAAGTCACCAAACAAAAGAGGGGGTAAGCTGCAATATATTATATTGTTGATTTGGGGTTAACAGAGCCTCAAAGAACACATCAAATCAATATTTACTGACGCGTTTTGACTTTTTAAATGATAGTTTTTGCGTTTTTTTGCTTTGTAGCTTACTATTAATGATAATGTTGGGCCACATGATGTTAAAGACCCTGAATTTACTGTATATACTCGGGTATAAGTCGAGTTTTTCAGCACATTTATTGTGCTGAAAAAGACCCCCCTCGACTTATACCCGAGTCAGTGTCTGTGGATGATCAGTAGTTTCACATTAAACAGAGCCATGCTGCTTCTAATAGCCGTTCTGTGCTTTGTAAGTGTGATTAAACACATTGGAATGCAGAGAATGCTGAGAGAGGTGTCAGATTTTCAGCTTGAAGTAGGGAGGTGGGCGGGACAAGCTGATGTTAGCTGTTCAGTCCCGCCCACCTCCTGATCTCCTTGAAGAGCTGCAGCTCCCTCTCTGCATTCTCAGCATTCTCTGCATTCCAATGTGTTTAATCACACTTACAAAGCACAGAACGGCTCTTAGAAGCAACACAGCTCTATTTAATGTGAAACTAAACTACCTTACTCATCCCTTATGTGTTCTGGCTACAGTCTCTGTGTTCTGGCATTAATATCCCTGTGTCCTGGCATTAAAATCCCTGTGTCCTGGCATTAAAATCCCTGTGTCCTGGCATTAAAATCCCTGTGTTCTGGCTAAAATTCCTGTGTTCTGGCTAAAATCCCTGTGTTCTGGCTAAAATCCCTGTGTTCTGGCACCCTGTCCCTGTGTTCTGGCACCCTGTCCCTGTGTTCTGGCACCCTGTCCCTGTGTTCTGGCTCCCTTTCCCTGTGTTCTGGCACCCTGTCCCTGTGTTCTGGCACCCTGTCCCTGTGTTCTGGCACCCTGTCCCCGTGTTCTGGCTCCCTGTCCCTGTGTTCTGGCTCCCTGTCCCTGTATCCTGGCTCCCTGTCCCTGTGTTCTGGCTGCTTCATTTCACACCCTAGGCTTATACGCGGGTCAATAAGTTTTCCCATATTTTTTGGGCAAAAGTAGGGGGGTCGGCTTATGCACGGGTCGACTTATACACGAGTATATACGGTAAGCAATCTTGTGGCAAATCTAAAAACTTTTTACAATTCAGGTTTTCCCTGCAATAGGACTTTCATTTTTGGTAAGCCTGTGAAGCACATCAACATCTAAAGGGATGCAGGCACTGCAGCTCTTTATATTATAATGCTTGGACAAGCAGCACTTCACTAATTAGTATAATATGTTTTCACCAGGTTGCCAAATCTTTACATGGAATGCAGAATTCACTTTGGGTGTGGTCATTTTAATTAATTACCTTCGAAGTTCATGCACAGAGCATCATCAGGGGCTCCTTGGTTTATGCAATATTTTATAATGTCAGTGGTTTAAATAAACAGTGCTATAATCAATTACCCTGCAATGGCAGCATGAACTTAGACCTTTTATTAAATGTGCAAGTGTGCATTAATACATTCCTGATGCCTCACAATATCAAGTAAAAGTATACCTTCAAAAAAGCTTTACTTTCAAAGCTTTAGCTTTGAGCTTTGTTTTAGTGACTTTGCCTGGGTTGCAGAAATATCTGGGCAAACAAGCTCCTCTCTCCAGAGATCGGACTGCAACACTGTAATTGTGAAACACAGCTTACAAAGACATTAGGTGTTACACGACTGTGTTATTACTGACTCCGCTGACTCTGAATAATGCCTGAACAAAGATGGCTCCATCCTTTTAGGGAAAAAAGGAGAGGAAGGCACTGTCATAGAAAGACAAAAAGAACAAGAGCAACGTCTCTAAGTGTAGACTGTTAGGCTTCATGTACACTTAAACTACTTTGACTGCCGGCGGCAGTCCTGAACGCAATTCCATGTTCAGGAGAGGGATGTTGAACCTCACTTAACCACAGAAGCTCCTAAACAATCCTAAAATCCATGTGTACATGGAGTTGAGTTTAGGAGCTTTGGCAACAAAAATGCCAAAAGCTCCTAAACTCAAGTTTAGGAGCTGTAGTGTACATGAGGCCTTACATGGTTTAATAGATACACAAGTAGAATGACTCATGGTATGCGTGACAAGAAGGTCATCAGTTGTAAAATCCCCATTGAGGGTCACCACCACTGCATGGCCGGCTTCCTTGTCCATGCCAACAGCTAAGCATCGGATTTGCTTCAGCTCCATCCACCGTGCAGTGGCAACCCTCAATGGGGATTGACCCTACCATTGATGACCCTTCTTGTCACATATACTGTGTGAGTCGTTCTACTTGTGTATTTATTAAACCATGTATCAGCCTATCTACACTTAGAGGCACTTCTCTTGTTCTTTTTGTCTCCACAATTTTAGAGTCAGCTTCTGCAGTTGAGAAAAGCTTGCCCCACTGTATGAACAGATTGAACTTTTTTAACCGTCATATTACGGTTCTCTAGAACCTTGGACTCATTTTATCCATTGTTATACCTTGAGGTTTTCAACATGCTCCTATTTCCTTGTTTCTATTGTTGTAGAAAGCACTGTAATCTCTGTGGGAGCTAACAAATGGAAATGGCTTACAGGGCATGTTAATGCCATGGAAAAAATGTCAGATGTTAGGTTTTAAAAGGAAAGGGGGGACATGCTGTATCTCCCCTATTGCTCGTAAAAAAATTAGCCCAGTCTAATCCAGTATACCAAGGTCCCACGTCAACACAAAAAAGGCTTATGATCACCATACCTGCTTGAGTTATATTTTTAAGTACAGGTATGTAACTAAAGTTGTGTCAACCCAAGTGGAGATCCAGTGTGCTGAAGTCTTTTTTTAGCTGATCACTTTTATCAACCAATATTAGCATGCAGAAGCCCACAACTTAGCAAACCTGCCAGATACTAGTCAGACAGCATCTACTACAACCAAGCTGATATTGTTGGGTTCAATTTTTTAACACAAAATTTAAAGAAAAAAATTAATTTATGGATCCAAATCCACAGGATTTCTGGTGTGAACCCAGTAGATCAGTATTAGAAAAAATACAGGTAATCTTAATTTTTTTTTCCATCAACAGTACTAACTAATTAATGCCAAGTCTATTTACTGTTAATGGGGCTGCTAACAATAGAACAATATCACTGTCCTGATTCACAACTCTGTCCAACTGTCAAACCCAATGCAAAGCCAAATTATTGTGCCATGGTGTCATAAGAATGTTTTCACAATTTAAAAAACGAAGAGATCTAACACTCTAACCGAGGAGTTGATGAGTTCAGTCAGTGTGGTCATCCCAGCTTGGCGGAAGTCAATCGGTTTGATCAATTCTGTTGATATGACAAGGTGGAAATTTCTTCTCAATGGGCTGCAGAATCTGACCAGTGTATTAGGGCAGCGGCAGAACCCGCAGTCAGAATACAACATCGGGGAAGGGTGATTCCTCCATTCAACTCGCTTGTTTGGATGGAGGCATCTATTCGTTTTTTTTTTTGTTCAGCCTACTGTAGCAGACTGCATCTTGAGCACCAGTGCATAGCAACTAATTAGCTTCATGCTTTCATTTTCAAAGCTTACCAGAAAAAGGTTAGTTCTTAAAGCTGACTGGCTACTTTGCACAGCTGCTTCAAATTCTGCTTGCTCCAATTTTAGTAAATTCCCCTCAGAGCCCTTTTCACACCACAATGCTGTGCACTAAAATGTGTTGTGTTGCGGTGCATTAGACAGCTTGTTTAAATTGAATGGATAAAATGCACAGAAAATTGGAGAAGGCTGCATTTTCCACAATGCAAAGCACAGGATAACAAAGCAATACGTATAGAAACTAGGCTGCAATCGGTATAAAACTTTATAATTAGATTCCAGGGCTAGGATATGGGACAGCACAAAGTATAGAATAAAGATAAATAAATAGACATAGCACCAACTTCTTTTAATGGGCTATAATGGCCACGCCGTTTATTAATGGTAACCCAAAATTGAACAATAGCTATTCAGCAATATATTTCAGTTTAAAGTTACATTACCATAAATCATTTATTTATTAATACTATCACCTAGTCCATCCAGAACTGAACTGGATGACAAACCCCACTAACAAACGCCATGACGGGGGAGTTATATTTTAATCAGAGAGGGAGGGTGGGAGCAGTGCAGAGCTCCGTCTCCAGTGTGGGGGGGGGGGGGTTCTTCAGGAGGACAACAGAGCAGGAAAGCCACCAGCTTTATACACTCTACCTGGCTCCTGCCCGCCCAAACTGTCCAATCAAGGCCTTGTTGCTACACTGCTCTGCAATCTGCCATCACCCGAAGCAACCTAATGAGAGGATAGAGGGAGGAGAAGAGAACAGGAAGCAGCACTTTGTACTGTCCCATGGAGCCCCGCATGATCGCTAGGGGCTCAACCATGGGACAGCAAAAAGTATAGAATAAAGATAAATAAATAGGCATAACACCAAATTCTTTCAATAGGCTATAATGGCCATGGTGTTTATTAAGGATAACCCAAAATTGAACAATAGTAATCCAGCAGTATATTTAATCTTAAAGTTACATTACCAGTAATCATTTATTTATTAATACTATCACCTAGTCTGTCCAGAACTGAACTGGATGACAAACCCCAACAGCTGAAAGCCACTCAGGAACTGAGTGGCTGAAGCCCCCCAAACACCACAGCCTGCTCGATGATGTTCTGTAAACCTAAACAAAATATATCTAACCCGACATCCGACAGGTGTACAAAATCAACTCTGTAAAGACCAGGAAGGAAACCCTCCAGATCTATGTGGCGGTAAGAAAAACCACCTTGAGAAATCACTAAATTGCATATAGTCCTATTTTATCGTTTTCTAATCTTGTCCAAATAATGACGATTACCAGAGTCGGACCAAAGAAGTCTTGGTACTATTTCCGAAAATACTATCACTGTGGAAGGAAACAATAACTTAAAAGAAGATAAATCCCTCTTCATCTCACAGATTAAATCCCAAGTTTTAATCTTGCCCAGGTCGTTAGCCCAGGTGTGAATAACAAGTACATCTGGGGTAGGCCATTGTCCTATCAAATAAATTAAATGGTCCTTCAGGTTCCTCTATCTCAGGACCCTTATTCCCCACCATAAAACCTGACATAGTCTTTCGTCCAAACCAAGATTAGCTTTGAAATTTCTGGTTGAAGCTTTCCTTTTGGCCCAAAATATAAAGCAGTGACCAATTATCCAAACAACATGTCTGGTAGAACCTTTAGAGAATTCAGACAATAACAAGATCAGGACAAACATATGACTTTAGCCTATTACTATCCCAACAACCTAAATTTTTAAAACTATCACTAGAAAAACTGAGAAGGCTGGCTTAAGTCGTTGCACCTATTCTGAAGGAATGTGAGGAGAATTGAAAAGATTCAGTTTATTAAGGCAAGAAGACAGGACAGATGGAAACTGGAATCTTTTTAATGGAGACAAATTAAGATGAATAAAAAAGGAACCTGAAAAGGGGTTTCTAACAGACAGATATTGAGTAACCCTAAAAACTGGACAGATATTCTGGAAAGGAGCTCTGTAAAGAGGGATCCATCGGCCTTTCCCTAATTGGTCCGTCTTAGATCTGCAGAGAAAAATTCTAACTGAATCTCCCATTAGAGCAGGGGTAGGGAACCTGCGGCTCTCCAGCTGTTGTAGAACTACATTTCCCATCATGCTTCTGGGAGTAATTGTATCCATCAGCCTTGCAATGCCTCATGGGAAATGTAGTTCTACAACAGCTGGAGAGCCACAGGTTCCCTACCCCTGCATTAGAGAGATGTCTGAAAATAATAAAAAGGAGGAAGAAGCTTTATTTGGTGCTGTGAGCTCCCCAATTCTAAAAGCACCAAAGATGGCAAGAACAAAGGCAGTTCTGAATAAGGAAATCTCATATGGAAGAAGCAACCTGATTAAAGTGTTGACATTAGCTTTGCCAATAAATCGGAATTGGGCGTCTATTTTCAATGGCTGGGGAGGACCTTCTAAAACCCTTCAGAATTAGTTTGACTGCAAAAAAAGGAAATAAAGAAGGAAGGTCAGCGAATTTAACCAGTCCAGATCCCCGCTATAGCTGAAAGACGGCTAGAGTGCGGATCTCAATTTCCGGGGGGACGTCCATGGACATCCGCCCCTTTGCATGCTCCCAGCACACACACACAGCCGGCGGCAGCGCGCTCTCATGGCCGCCGCACGCTGTGTGGGCATGTGTCTGGCATACGACATTGAGTCTGCCCGAGACCCGCGATCCTCTGTTAGAGCAGCAGAACGGGGAACCGCAGGTGTAAACACGGCGGTTCTCTGTTCTGTGAGGGGGGACATAACAGATCTACTGATCTCTGTGATCGGGATCAGTTAGATCTGTTATGTCCCTGGCAGCCCCACCTCCACACAGTCAGAAAACATACAGGGAACACAGTTAACCCCTTCGCTGCCCCCTTAGTGTTAACCCCTTCACTGCCAATGACATTTATATAGTAATCAGTGGATATTTAAATTTCTGATCGCTGTATAAATTTCATTGGTCCCAAAAAAGTGTCAAAAATGTCCGACATGTCCGCTGCAATATCGCAGTCCTGATAAAAATCGCAGATCTTCATCATTACTAGTTAAAAAAAATAATAAAATGCCATAAATCAATTCCCATTGTTTGTAGATGCGATAACTTTTACGCAAACCAATTAATATTCGCCGATAGCGATTTTTTTTACCAAAAATGTGTAGAAGAATATATATCGGCCAAAACCAATGAATAATTTTTTTTGGGATATTTATTATAGCAAAAAGAAAAAAATATTGTTCTTTTTTTAAAATCGTCGCTGTTTCTTTGTTTATAGCGCAAAAAATAAAACCGCAGATGTGATCAAATACCACCAAAAGAAAGCCCTATTTGTGGGGAAAAAAATTATAAAAATTTTGTTTGGGTACAATGTCGCACGACCGCGCAATTGTCATTCAAAATGAGACAGCGCTGAAAGCCGAAAATTGATCTGGGCAGGAGGGGGGTTTAAGAGCCCAGTAAGCAAGTGGTTAAGAAAAAATGAGGTTCCTGCTAAAACTGTATTAATTGAAGCAGGGCTGAATTAGATAGGAACCAAAACATAAACCTGTATAGGAGTTAACAGAATTGACAGAGAGATTAGACATTGAACTAAAGGTACACCATTTAGACCAGGCTTGTAAGTATTCCTTCCAAGTTTTAGGGGCGATGGAATGCCATAAATTAGCCTCAATTACTCCCAAATCAAGCCCCAGAGAAATTCCAGGCATGGACATCCTTCTTGATCGAAACCTCTGGAACTGTGATTGAGATAATGAAGCAGCAATCCCGTTAGTAAAACCAGGAACGTGTTTTGTTTTAAGCCAAATGTTATAAGTCATACATTGCAAAACCAAAAAACAGAGTAATTTTATTACAAACTCAGATTTTGATGATTAACATTTCACAGCAAAAAATACTCCTTTATTGTCTGTATGAAGTATAACCCGTTTATTTTCAAAAAATTGATGCCAAATAACAATTGCCACAACCACTGGGAATAGTTCTAATAAAACTAAATTACGGATGATATCTGGTGACTTCCAAGGCTCAGGCCATTCATGAGCACACCAATGACCATCTAGGAAAGCTCCAAAGCCAACCGAACCAGACGCATCAGTGAATAAGCTTATATCCAAACCTTCAATGAAATTGTTCCACAATAACGCACTACCATTGAAGTTTAACAAGAATTGGTCCCAAACCTTCAAATCCTCTTTAATGGGGTGAGTAATGGAGATATGAGAAAAAGGATTCTTAAGGCCTTTAGTGGCTAAAGCAAATCTTCTGAGAATATATTCTGGCTACCGGAATTACCCTGGACGCAAAAGCGAAAAGTCCCAACATGGATTGAACATCCCATAAAAGAACCTTTCTTTTAGACAGAAAAATAGAGATCAAAGACCTCATCTTTGCAATTTTTGACATTGGCAGATGGAATTCCATGGCGACTGAATCAATAGTAATGCCCAGGAATTCTATGACCGTGACTGGGCCCACAGTTTTCTCGTGGGCTCGGGGAATGTCAAAGGATTCACAAATGTTGAAAAAACAATGTAACATATCAAAACAAACTTGTGCTTCAGCTGGGCCTACAAATAAAAAATCATCTAAATAGTGGATAGCACCAAGAGAATTAAAACCCGTGGGATGGACCGGTAAGAGGCAAAATGCAGATTTTATGTCAGCTTTCACCATTAAGGATGACTTGCCATATAGCCTTAACAGCACCAGCACCTCGCCAAAAGAAGCATAGGATTCTGATGCTTCCATTTCCGCTACTTCATCATTCAAAGAATTACCAAGAGGGTAACATAAATGATGAACCAAATGAAACGAACCTGGCTCCTTTTTTGGAACCAGGCCTAAAGGGGATACTCAAAATTCTTAATGGGGGGGGAAGAAAAAGGTACAGCAATTCTATTCTCTTGCAATCTTTTCCCTAACTATGCCAGGGTGAGCTAGTACAGAATGTAGATTGTTAACCGGAGGACACCCTTCACCTAAAAAAGGAGGAACTAAAAAAACCATAGTGAAATCCCTTATAAAGTAGCTCCGCCATCCTGCGGTCTGGGTATTGTTCTAGCCAGAACAGTATTCTTGACAGTCTTACTGGCGTCCATGCCTTTTGCATTACTGTCTCTGGATTGGGGTGTGCTAGAGGATTTTTTGAAGCAGCAGACTGCTGGGTGGGTACCTGCACAGAATGAGCATTCGTGCTTGTACCTGCAATTAGATAGGAATCTGCATTGGGAGTCATTGAATGAGTTTCCGAAAGGTAGACCATAACCATAAGGTTTAACCAAAGACCTACGTCTTTAATCCCCCAGCAGGGGGATGGGTGGATTGAAAGCTTCTGCCTAAAGCTCTCATCATAGCTGAACCAAGAGACGCCACTGAATTGGCGATATGCTTCAGCCACTATATCCAAGTGTTGGAACAATCCCAAGCATTTACTAGGAAAACACTCTCCCATCACCAATGCAAAAATACAGAAGGCCTATAGCCAGTTCGGAAAAGACAGAGGAATTGCCCTCCTCCTGTCTTCCTCTGACCTATCATCCATTCTCTAATCAGACTTCTGTAAGAACTCCTTTGATGATGGGAGCATGGATAGAATATCTAGGAATTCTCTGCACCATATTTTTTTTTTAACTGCGGTGGATAAATGGTAGCCCAGAGGAGATAATTCACAGGGAAGTGCCTCATTGAGACAAGATTCAGAAACTAGAGCTTTTGCTGGTAAAGAAAGTGACTTTAAAACAGGAGTAGAAACGGAAGAAATGGAATTGGTATTAATATTAACAGGTAATTTATCCACACTAGCATCATTTAATTGGTTAACACTCAGCGGAATGGCTGGGTTACCTTGTAAAAAAGAAACATTATCACACATGGGTATAATACCCAAGCCACCGCCATTCCATAACGTACTAATATTATCATAAGTATTAATTTTTGCAAGTACGTTAGCCAAAGAACAAACTACTTTACCCAATTCAGCAACATTAAAATCAAATTTCTCACCAGCACTGCGGTCCACTCTAACAGGATGCCCAGACGTTGCCACCTCACTTAACCTCCCTGGCGGTATTCCCGAGTGTGGCTCGGGGTGGATTTTCAGTACCAAGAGCGGTAACCCCGAGCCACACTCGGGATTGCATCGCTGGATCCAGGCAATGTTACTTACCTTGTCCCCTGGATCCAGCGATGTCCTCCCGCGGTGTCAGCGTGTCTCTCCGCCGCCAGATGACTCCTGTGTGCCGGGCTCCGTTCCCTGCGAGCGTCGCGTCGCACGGGGACGGAGACCGGCGGAAAATTCAAAAAGTTAAACACACACAGCACATACAGTACGCTGTAATCTTATAGATTACATTACTGTATGAAGTCATTTCACATCCCCTTTGTCCCTAGTGGTTTGCCCAGAGATCTGCATGCACTTTTATATAATAAATGTCATTCTTTCTGCCTGGAAACATGAGAATGTCCATAGCAACCAAAAAGTGTCCCTTTGCGTCAAAAGTGATTTTTGATCAGCTAGAAAACAGCGATAGTAAATAAGAATCATTTGCAGAATTGAGTGATACTGATTTTTGGGGAAATTTATCATCAGAAACTGAAAGTGACGACAGCGACAATTCTGCAAATGAGCAAATTTCTGCGTTTTTGGTTTGATTACATTATTGAATACATTTTATTACTATTATATTATTATTTTTAATAATTATTTTTAGTTATTTATTATATTATAATTTATGATTTCATTTTTCAAACTTTTTCATACCCGGGATGTCTACTAGACTCTTGTTTGGATAGATTTAAGTGAGTTATTCCTAAGAATTACAGG
>BLSH010510131.1:80863-97368 GCA_018402905.1 Glandirana rugosa
TCTTTATTTCTTCTTTTTTTCTTTCTTTCTTTCTTTCTTTTCTTTCTTTCTTTCTTTCTTTCTTTTTTTCTTCTTTATTTCTTCCTTTCTTTTTTTCTTCTTTCTTTCTTTCTTTCTTTCTTTCTTTCTTTCTTTCTTTCTTTCTTTCTTTCTTTCTTTCTTTTTTTCTTCTTTATTTCTTCCTTTCTTTCTTTCTTTCTTTCTTTCTTTCTTTCTTTCTTTCTTTCTTTCTTTCTTTCTTTCTTTCTCTCCAATTTTACCATTTATAAATAATGAAAACTCTTCTATGGAATCTTTGGGAAGTCAGCACCCACCTCCCACACTCTTTTACCGCCTAGTATTAAAATATTGTATATATTAGAAATTAAATATTTTAGTAGGGCAAAATACAACAATAAGTTGACAAAAGTGTACCTGAAATCTGTATAATCCCACTATGCTTTTTAAAAAAGAGAATGTATTTGCACTTATGTAGTCGTAAAAAAATGTTCAGATATTTGGATGTACATTTTTTTTTCAATAAAATGTTTATAACAAATACCAATGGAGAATGATTTATCTTGAATTATTAAGAAATGAAATTAGATACATTTAGGACATTTCAGTGGATATTTAATGTGGATACTTTTAAGCAAAAAGTGGATACATTTGGAACATTTTAGCGTATATTTAACGTGGATACCTTAAATTAATTAAAGTGGATACATTTGTAACGAAACTACAGAGGCAATTGGTGTCTTTAAAATAAGCTTAGTGTAAATAGACCAGAAAGTTACACTATACACAATAATGTAATACAATATTTTAGTATCCCAGTAGCAATACTGTTTGCTGGATCGCTATAGAAGAAGAAGAAGCAATTTAGCTGTACATAGAGGCTGTGCTTAGGTCAGAAAGTACACCTAAGTAGAATGAAATGCCAATTGGCCTTATCACATTCTTATCCTTAATTCCTTCTGTAAATGACCAATTTTCCTGTAAATAAAAACAGCCTGTTGATTTATGCTTTCCCCCATTTAGGGCTGGAGAGGTTATCTGCAGAGCCCTTTTGGATAGAATGTTATCTGTTTGCAGCAATGTATTCCCTGATGTACTTATACTTTATATCTTCAAAACGTTTCATTTCCATAGGCTTCTGCAATCTAATGTCAAACTTACTGATCACCTTAAACAAAGAATAAGTAAAGTCGGGGCTATGATTATTAAGGAAGCACTGGAATGGTTATTTAAATTGTATGCATTCTAGTATTGTGTATGGGAAATATGTATAGCTGGGGTATAACACTGCCATGTCCTGCTGGGAGCAGATGACCAGATGGTGTATAGAGCACCTATATGTAGAATCAGAGGTCACTACTGGCCAGCCACACTGCTCTCCCTGCTGGTTTACACACTGATGCTGGGGAATCGCATATTGCTGTCTATATTTATTTTTTGAAGCCCTATTTACATTTAACCAATATAAACTGTGAATTGCCAGAAGTCCGCTGTTTCCTGTCGTGTTCCCAGATCCTATTAATATAGGTTGGTAGTAAATAAAGGAGACAGGCTGCAGCTGCACTTGAACTCCCCACCTCTGCAGGGCTGACATGTGACTGTCACATCAGAGGTCACTCTCACCTCTGCAGGATGGAGTACAGCTGTCAGTGGGGCAACCAGTGCCTTCCACTGCAAGCTTAGTCTTCACATACACTATAGGTAATGGTAATACATATATGTAATGTTATATATATATTATTTTTTATTATAATATTATTATTAATAATAATACATATTACATATATTTATATTTCTTACTGTCACTGTCATATATGTTATCTAAAAAAAAAAAAAAAATATATATATATATATATATATATATATATATTTACACACATATACTATATAAATATAGTATATACAGTATATATATATATATATATATATATATATATAGATAGATATATATAGATAGATATATATATATGAAAAAAATATCTATTTTAAAATATCTTTCAAATGTTACATATATGTGTGTATGTTGTGTTTGTGCATAAAATATAGAGATTAGAGTAGAGTAGATTGGTGCTATTCTTGTCAAGTTTAAATTAAACAAAGCATTCATTTTGTACAAACCATCAATAAAAGCTTGTTAGCTAATCTCCTTAGTCTAGGTTCACACTATAGTACTGCTGCATAATCATGCGTTTCAGTGTGGTTTTGTAATGCAGACATGCTCACATTTGATGTATTTTTCATACGTTTTCATGCCGCATGCGTTTTTGTTTTTGCCAATGACTAGCAATATCTGCTGTGACATCAGTGCTGCTAAGAGGAAGAGACTGGATTTTAAAGAGGAAGTAAACCCAGATGGGGTTTACTTCCTCTATGTTCCCCTGTAATGTAGAAACATAATGGGCTACTATGCATTGCATAGTAGCCCATTATGTGCCACTTACCTGCAAACGAAGCCTGCGATGTCCAGCGATGTCCCCACTCCAGGCCACGTCCATCTTCTGTCCCTCTTCCTACCGGGCACTGTGACTGGCCAGAGTCGATTGACATCACTCCCGCGCATGCGCGCAGGAGCCGCCAGTCACGGCACGACATGACATCGGCACAGCTTCAACACTGCATATCTCCTGAACCGTACAGGTTTAGGAGATATGCAGTGCACCTACAGGTAAGCCTGTAGGTTAAAGTGGTTGTCACAAGTTGACAACCACTTTAAGCACCTAAAACCTTGTACATGCATTTTTTATAGGTCCCTCTGTTGGCCTAAAAAAAAAAGCACTATACAGCACTGAAAAAAAGAAGCACAGGCACCTTTTCCAAATTTGCACTACACCATGTTGCATTGATGTGAATAGGCATTTTAGACCCCTTTCACACCGGAGCAATGGGTCCGTTAGTGGTAAAGCGCCGCTAGCGGAGAGCTTTGAACCCCCCAGAAGGGGTTAAAAGTGTCAGTGTTGCGGCGCTTCAGAAGTGCTGGCCATTCATTTCAATGGCAGGGGTGGTGGAGGAGCGGTGTATACACCACCCCAAAGATGCTGCTTGCAGGACTTTTTTCCTGTCCTGCAAGTGCACCGCCCCAGTGTGAAAGCACTCTGGCTTTCACATTGGGGCTGCAGGGGAGGCAGTTTTCAGATGCTTTACAGGTGCTATTTTTATCGCTAAAATGCCTGAAAACTGCCTCAGTGTGAAAGGGGTCTTAGAGAACAATGTTATTTCTACTGTCCTGCATCACATTAGTGAGAATGGTGGCTGGATAATAATAACATCAACAACAATACTGATAATAACCAACAGCTAAAATAACTTTGTTATGATAAAACACATAGGGGTTGATTTACTAAAACTGGAGAGTGCAAAATCTGTTGCAGCTCTACATGGTAGCCAATCCACTTCTAACTTCAGCTTGTTCAATTAAGCGTTGACAAACAAAAAATGGAAGTTGATTGGTTTCTATGCAGAGCTGCACCAGATTTTGCACTTTACAGTTTTAGTAAATCAACCCCATAGTTTATACAAGTGTATAAAATATAGGCAAGACGCAAGATACTGGCATTATTGATTAGAAATTGTCTACCTACTATTTTGTTTTCTTAATTATAAACCCAAAGCAAGACTAGAAAAAAACTTTCCACACACCTATAAAGAGTGATCATTTCTGCAACTGAGTTGACTTTTTCTGGATTCCCCTGTGTCCACAGCAGATCTTTACATCAAAAATTGAGAAAAACATTATGTGGTCCACATTTATAGTCATGTATGTGTATATATATCTACTGATTGCCTTTTTTAACTACTTATTTTTTATGCACGTTGCAAACAGCCAATCTAGTGCAAGGTAATTTAAAGAAATGTTTGCACCCAAAACACAAGCTTGGGGGAGATATACTAAAACTGGAGAACTCAAAATCTGGTGCAGCTGTGCATGCTAGCCAATCAGCTTCTTACTTCAGCTTGTTCAATTAAGCTTTGACAATAAAACCTAGTAGTTGATTGGTTTCTATGCAGAGCTGCACCAGAAGGTCACTCCTTACATTAAAATTTGGCAGGATGCTGGGCAGCCCAAATAACACGCTCCTGTACTTTGTTTGACACAACATCTCCCAAGATTTGGGGTTCTCAGTGTTCCCCGGGATATCATTGGAGCATGACATCACACCCATTGTATGAAAAATTGGGAAAAGATATATATATTTATTACATTTTTTCTCTACTGTATTTTTCTTTTGTATATTTGCATAATTTTTAGTGCAAGGCCTGCTTCAAGTTTTTAATGCAGGCCTTTACCAAAAAAACAAAACAACTCATTTTGTAAATCCTGCCTGTTGTGTACATTTTGTTAGAAACAGACATACTGGATATACTGTATATGTCAAGCCAGAAAATCTCTGTTTGCTTAAATTACCAAGGCAGTGTAGGTGAAAATTCAGTTCTTTTTAAATATCTCTTCAAACCAGTGGGGATGTTTCTATTAAGACAGGTGTTAAACTGGCATGAAATGTACTTAGCACATTATCATTTCCATTGTTTCACCAGGTTGCTGTTGCTGAAAGATTTATTGCATTTATTAGTATTAGTGTATGTAAAGTCTAACAACATACTTCTATTATTTGGTCCCTTTTGGTCTGTTGGTCTGTGTTTGATAAGCTCAAAAAATACCTGTTAATCTTGCCAGTAATCTTGTGAGCTGATAACTTCATGTGCTCTCTGCTTGTGCCTACTGTCATCCTTGGATGGGAAATGTGTTCCTGACAAAATCAGGAAAATAATGGAAAAAAAGCAGATCTGTTCACACATCTGGAATTCATCAGAATGCGTGAAAATGCATGCGCAATAATTGTTATTGATACAGCCTGTTGACATCTCTGAACACAGTGCATTTTTGAAAATAGCTCAGGTACAAATTTTGTTCCAGTGTCTTCTCCCTCATGCTCCAGTGGACATGAGGACACCTAGGGACAGGCTACTGCTGAAGAATAGGCAACCGCCATTTGCCAGGGGAGTGGAAATTCGGTAAGTAAAAATTTTACTCTCCACTATACTTAACCCTTGCAGTGTGAGTATAGCCTCACTGCAAGCTAGAATTTTCAAAATTCCCGCAGTTGGGTTTATGATAAAACTTTTTTAAAGTAGAAATGATAATAAATAAACAAGTAAACAGTAAACAATTGAATGTAAAATCCACACATGCAAATGACAAAAAATATAATATAAAAAAATGCAAATGCTTCAAATATAAGTAAGTCCAATGCAAAAGACAGCATGTGCAAACTATACAGTCCAGTGCAATCTGTCTTCAATAAAGTGATATGTGCTTCAAAGATGAGACCCAGTGTCTGTATATATGTGCTAAGTTCCAAGGAAGGAACCACAATCCACCACCATGTGCAGTGGCCGCTCACCTCACTTCAGTAGGTAATGCGCATTAAGCTGTCAAGAGAGATATCCAGCCGCTGTCCTCCATTAATTGTCAGCATACATGTAACAAGGTAAAATATAACTCCTCATGGTGTAGCATGAATAAATAGGTGTTTATTAAAACAAGGTAGACTTACAGTTAAAATCACTGATGCCTGAGTAAGATAGTACATCAATAAAGGGTCACACATCAATCGAACACTGTAAAAGCAATACTTCCGGACTCGGCCGTATCCGGAAGTGATGTCACTTGGCTCCTCCAGACGAGTTGCGTCACTATCACAAGACCTTATCAAGGGTTCCCACGTGATAGTAACGCAACACGTCAGTAGGAGCCAGGTGATGTCACTTCCGGATATGAACGAGTCTGGAATGATTGCTTTTACAGCATTCCGTTGATATGTAGGTTTGCCACCTGTCCGGGATTCACCCGGACAGTTCGGGTTTGGAATCATGCGTTTGGGTTTCAGGCCTCCTGAAACCTGGACACATTATTCAGGCCAGACTATGGCTTCCCAGCAGGATTGCTGGTTGCAGTTGTGTAAGCCAAAAGTGTCTATTACACTCTCTTTCACATTGCCCAAAGCCAGCACTAATATTCCCCCCCTCCCCCACACACACAGATGGGAGAGGAGTGAGCGCTCGATCTACTCCTCTTCCTCCCAACCCCTACCCCTCTGTGTCTGCCCAAACTCCAATCCACAATGCTGTGCCTCAGAAAAGGAGAGAGGAGGCCGGAGATTTGAAGTCCAGCAGCCTCGGATACATCTGGATGAGAGGTGCTGACTGCCAAGGGGTGAGTGAACTCACCATCCATCCTTGTCTGTGACTGAAGTCTCCCCCCTTCTCTCTCCTGCCTCTGAGTGAGTGCACAAAGGTAAATCAGGGTTCTCAGAGCACCCCTTACATCAGAGTTCCCCTTTACACCAGAGGCCACAGTGTTCCCCCTTGCATCAGAGTCCTCTCCATACATCAGAGTTCTCAGTGCCCCCCTTAAATCAGGGCTCTCAGAACATCCCTTATGTTAGAGTCCCCAGAGTTCTCCCTTACATCAGAGTCTGCCGAGTCCCCCTTTACTGCGTAAGGGAACTCTGCGGATTCAAATGTAAAAGGGGAACTCTGTGGACTCTGATGTAAATGGGGAACTCTGTGGACTCTGATGTAAAGGGAAAATGTTATATAATTGCAAAATATATGTATAGTTTACGCAATAAAAACAATTGGTGTGCGCCGCTAAAGTGTTCGGGTTTGACTTGAAGACAAGGTGGCAACCCTATTGATATGTGACCCCTTGTTGATGTACTATCTTACTCGCGCATCAGTGATTTAAACTGTAAGTCTACGTTGTGTTGGTAAACACCTATGTTTTCGTGCTACACCATGAGGAATTATATTTTACCTTGTTACATGTATGCTGACAATTAATGGAGGACAGCGGTTGGAGATCTCTCTTGACAGCTTAATGAGCATTACCTACTGAAGTGAGGCGAGCGGCCACTGTACACGGTGGTGGATTGTGGTTCCTTCCTTGGAACGTAGCACATATATATAAGTACAGACACTGGGAATCATCTTTGAAGCACCTCACTTTGTTGAAGAAAGATGGCACTGGACTGTTTAGTTTGCACATGCTGTCTTTTGCACTGGACTTATTTATACTTGAAGCATTTGCACTTTTTTATATTATATTTTTGAATTGTTTACATTTGATGCACATGCACTTTTTTTTTTTGTTATTTTACATTAAATGATTTATAACTATATCCATGATATAGCGCTGCCCCAAAAAATGCATATATATTGAGTTTGTTGTGAGTGTTTGTGACACCATAGGAGGCTAGCAGCTGTATCACACCTGTGATCACGTATTATTATTTACAGGATACACTTGGTAGCGCATACGTTTATTCCCTCATTTGCAACAAGTGACTAACTGTCATTGAAACATCTTATGTATGCAAAAAATAAATTTAATCACCAACTTTAACCTATTCCACCTTGCAGTAGTGCTTGCTGGAGTCCTGAGCTTTATGAACAATCATTTTTAGTTGATCTCAATGTTCTCTGACTGCCTGTGGAGTTGCCTGGGTAAGGAATAAATTATTTCTCATATGTTAATGTTTTCTTGCATTTTTTTTCCTTTGTTCAGCTTCAGGCTGCTTCATTTGTGGAATAAGCTGCGTCCAGCCTCCTCTACTCTGATGAGTAGACGAAAATGGGTCTTATGAAGAAGAGGCATGTCACATGATTCACCATTTCTTCCGAGATGTTGTAGTGGCCCCTAGGACGTATCGCTCATTAATTCACCCATTGGGACACATGTCTAAAATAAACACTACATATGAAATCATTGTATTTGCATGTTTTTGTGTATGCTCTGTTAAAAGCCAAAGAATATTAAGGGAACAGTGATAATGCAAGAATTAACACTGTTTATTAAATATACACCATACTGTATGTTTGTGGTCTAATAGTGTTTAAAGCATAGCTAAACCCCAGAATAAAACTGTAGTATATTGCAGCTTACCAGTCCTTAGATGTGGTGGCTGCTTTCATTTTGTTGTTCAGACATTTTTTTTCTTTATTTTCACTTGGTGAACCTGCTAGCAGTTTAGAGCAGTTTAAAGCAGTGGTCTGCAAACTGCAGTCCAGGGGCCAGATGCAACCCTTTGCTTGTTTTATCCAGCCTTTGGGGCACTATTTCATCCATTGATACCAACAGTGGGGCTTAGTTCCCCTCACTGACACCAAAGATCGCCCCCACTAATCCCCTGCTGATCGAAGCAGAGTGGGGTGGATGACAGATCCATGTTCGCTCAGTTTATGCCGAGCTGACAGACTCCGCTCTGCTCTATGGGCAGCCAGGAGTAAACTGGCTATACTGTCTGTTTACATCTGGCTGCCTCCAATCCGGAGTACTCCTCCATTTTTTTAGCAGGCCTGATCGGACCCGGAGGTAGGTGGGTATAAAAACAGACACAAGTCCATTTCACCCACCGCTTCATAGGAATGCCTGCACATTCCGATCAGGTCCATCTGAACAACTGACAGATGGACCTGATTGGATCACCCATGTGAAAGGGGCCATAGACTAAAGCCTCATACACACGCGCAGATTGTTGGACAACCGAATGTCCAACTTTTGTCCAAATTGGGCGGCGGCGGTTTGGTCTAGCGTACTGAGTCAAGTAATCGGCCAACAAAGCTGAATATAGTGATGTGTTATGAGCGTATAATGAGGAAGTTCAGGTGTATGTGATTTGTGAATTGCAAACACATGTTATGTGACCGAACACTTACTGGATTCCGAGCATGCGTGTTTGCACTTCCAACTTTTTGTTGGCCAACTTCTGTACACATGAGCCAACAAGCAGCCAACACCTTGTTGACCAACACAAGTTTTCTAGCCCCGCCGTCCAACTTCTGTTGGACGACAATTGGAAATCGGCTGTAGAAACGTGCGTACACACGATTGGATTATCGGCCAACAGGCTGTTGGACGACTGTTGTTGGACGACTATCGGACCGTGTGTACAGGCCTTTACAGTACATTACATTGGCTGCCTACACAAACTACCTGGTGGCTCCACCTGAATAAATAAAAGGTAAATTCACATGTACAGGACTTAGCACCCATGTATATATAAGGCCTTATAAATCTGTGCCAGATTCATGCAGTGTACCACTGATGTTAGTGTCACAGTGCACTAAAACAACCCATCTTCATTGCAGGGCACTGCAACACACAGTAATGTACTTCTGTGCATTGTGATGCAGTAAGGGTCAGGTGTGACTTGATAGCAATAGCAATCAGAATATCTTTTTCTAGTTGTTGGCATGAGCAGTCAGCTAACAGCCTTCCGACAACCTACAAACATAAGATATCATTGAAAATTGAAAGTCACATAATTAAAAATGATCAGTTCCTTTAACGTGGATGTAAACCCATGAATATATCAAGTAAAGTGAACAGCATCGGATGATACACAGAGATTAAACAAATCTCCCTACATACATTTGACATGTATATCTGCTCTCTTCAGCTTTATATATTCTTTAGAAAGTTCAAATTGTGTTACAGATTTTCTCTTCCTGTTCACCTCTGAGAGTGAAGTCTGGGCACACAGACAAGATAGCGGATTGGACAAAAGTAACACACCCCCACTCCTCATAGGCAGAGCCTCTCAAAGCTATTCTCTGAATAGTTTATCTCTGTGCTAATCTATTTATAGCAACCTCCCCAACACAAAATTTTAGGCTGGTTTTATATCCTGTGTTGGAGAACTTGTCAGAAGTTATCACGCTGATAACAGAAGAAAGGAGCAGGAGAAAGCCACATGACTTAGTGCTTTGAAGAGAGATAAGAAACCACTGCAGATATATGTGCCTAGCTCAAATTTCATGAACCGAGTTTACATCCACTTTAATTGTGATATTTCGTCTGTGGGTACCCAATGCCAAACTAGGTGGCAGTGATAAAGCTGCTATCTGTATATTTTACACATTCATATCAGGCTTAGGTCTGTTGCCTGTGAAAATATGGCATGTTCCCTCTGTCTGAGCACCAATTTAGGTTTCCAATTTAAGATCACTATTACTAATACTAGTATGATTTTTACGAGTTTTAACCATTCCTGTTATTTGTAGCAACATTTGTTATTTTAGTATACCTCTGATTTATTGATTTTTTAAATCATATTTCTTTCCTTTACTGCATGTTTTGAATGTTTGCTATTTTAAGGCTGATTTACTAAAGTAGTTGATAATCTTCACACAATAAATTGTGTAAAGGTTTGCTTGAATTATCTAATCATGTGAAAAGTAAATTCCAGTTTTCCTATTTCATCTATGCCTGGTTACTTGAAGTGACTAGATTCTCATTGTCATTAGGAAATCACCCTGTTTGTCTGAGTTTCTCTTTAGATATATACTGTATACTGTATATATTTCATTTTTTTTTGGGGGGGGGGGGAGGGGGGCTTTTGGTCTCCTATGCAGTTCCTAATAATTATTGTGACTGCTGCAATAACAGTTTTAATTTTGGAAGGGCACAAAAAATGTGTGTATGTAATGCTTACCCTCTTAGGAGCCACTGGATTTGCTTGGGTCCTCCTGCCCTGCTTATTGGTAACCCACTCAGAACCAGACTGACACCTCAATAGCTACAAATTAAGCATCAGTCTCTTTGTCTTTTTATTGCTGAACTTAAAGGAGAGAGGGTTTGGGGTTGCAGGATAACTAGGAGGACAGAAATACTATTACAGCAGCAGGACCTATGTGGGCAACTTTTAAATAGATGCTGATGGACAGAGGAAAGCCAGATCAAATCTATGACCTTCTGCTGTCACTGTTGTTCCTCATTCACTAATCTTGCTTCTGCCCCTCTGTAAACAGACAAAATACCAGAGCCTTTGGGGAAAGAATCCTTCATACGATGTCTGAACGGCAGTTTCTATTGAGCTCCTTTGCGACACACTTCTGCAAAAAGATCCTGCCGTCAGGTATCTACTTCAGCTCTTTCTGGCCAAGTTTTCAGGGCCTTCAGCACATGGCTCTTGCTGTGACTAGGCCCAGACAGCAATTTTTACCAAAGCAAAATCATATATTATTTAGTGCTGTGCAGTACTATACAAATTGATATAACTAATAAACCTATATTTTACAAAAAACATATCTCCATTTGAAAATTCTTAAGACCAACAAAGCGTTTCCATAAATATTATCAATAAATGTTCCATAATTGGCAAATGAGTGTTGATTATTATTTTCTCTCACTTTTGCCATTTACACTTTATTCTTTCTGCAACATGTTGTGAATCACTGAAACATCTCTACCATGTATTGTGCAAAACCCATCACCGACATTTCAATACTCTCACTTTATGCTTTGATCCAATGAAAGTAAGGTTTCATGCACTTTCCCTTTCAGCAGGGTGTTCTATGCCAGGAGTGTTGTTTCCCTCTACTCAGTCTGGATGTCCTTCAATCCACCTCCATCTACAGCAATCTTTCAGTTATTATACAGTATATAGGATGCTTAAAAAAGAAGGGTATTTAATTAGGGTTTCACAGACACCGATACAGATACAGAGAATTTGCACGAATACTGGTAGTTGTGCAAATGCTCCCAATACCCGAAACCAATACATTTGCGCTGCAATTTGATCCCATACAAAATGAATGGACTCAAATCGCACTGCAAAAAATCTCAGGCAGAATCGCATGCGATTAACCCCTGTCCCTCCTTTGTGTGTGAACCCAGTATAAAAAGGGAAGTGCCATCTAGTGCAGCGATGGACAGTTTATTAAAAATGTTATAACAACTCACAATGAAGTACATATCTCTCGTCAAATGCAAATCTGCACAGTGTCTCCGTCCCGCTAATGATAGAAAACAACGGCCGCTGGAGGTGCTCACAGGGCTGGAGGAGATGTACAAGCGTACCGCCCCCAAGCTGACATCACTTTTGCCCTATACCCACAGGGGGTCTCGGAAGTTCTCCTCCAGCCCTGTGAGCACCTCCAATGGCCATGGTTTTCTATTGGTGTGACGAGATATGTACATTAATGTGAGTTACAACATTTTTAATAAACATTTTTAATAAACTGCCCGTTGCTGCACTAGATGGTGCTTCCCTTTCTTTACTGGGTTCACACACACAGGAGCAGTGGGAGAAATTGTATTTGATTGGGACAGCAATTGCACCTCATTCCTGTTCAAATCGCATGCCATTCTTTGAAGTGCAATTTGAGCCAATTCATTTTATATGAGCTCAAATTGCACCGCAAAAGGTATCAGCACTCGGTTAGGGTTATTCACCGATAACAAACGATATCAGTGCAACCCTAGTATATATAGTGCTCTCCATATAACTATTGCTGTCCCCTGAGGAAGTCATGTGACTCTGTGCCACAACACTTTGGAAGGAGCTGATGGCGTCATGTAGTAAACAGGAAGTGAGCGGGCCGCCATTTTGCATGAGACATTTCATATATGCATGCATTGTATACTGTTGTGCACCAGGTTATGTGCACTTTTTAAGTCGAGTTTTTATACCTTTGCCTTTATTTTAATAAAATAATAACATTGGTTATACAGAGAGCACTATATATACCTTTTTTTTTACATTTTCTATATATAATAACTGAAGAATTGCTGTGGATTGCGGTGGATTGAAGAACATCCAGACTGAGCAGAGGATGGCAACACTCCTGGCATATAACTCCCTGTTTAAAGGGAAAGCGCAAGAGACCTTTTTGTTATTGGGTCAAAGCATAAGGTTAGAGTATTGGAATGCTGGTGATGGGCTTTGCACAATACATGGTGGAAGAGATGTTTCAGTGATTCACAATATATGGCAGAAAGAATAACGTGTAAACAGCACAAGTGGAAGATAATAATAACATAATAACGGACACTCATTTATATAATTATGGTCACGCTTTGTTGGTCTTGCCACTTTTCAAATGGAGATATGTTTTTTTGTAAAATATAGGGTTATTAGGGATATAAAGTACTGCACTGCACTAATTAATATAAGATTTTGCTTGAGCCTCCTCCCAACAATAGACAAAAGCAATCAACTCATGCTAAGTTTTTTTTTTTTCATTCAACCAGTCAATTGAAAAAATACTCACAGATCCCAACAGGAGTTGTAAAGGCAGAAGGCTTTTTATCTTAATGCATTCTATGCATTAAGATAAAAAAAACTTCTGTATATGTCAGCCTCCCCAGCACCCCCCTAATTACTTACCTGAGCCCCTTCTCTCTGCTGCAATGTCTACGAGTGTCTTAGCTGTCCCAGACTTTCCTCCTGATTGGCCGAGACACAGCAGCAGCGCCATTAGCTCCCGCCACTGTCAATCAAAATCAGTCAGCCAAACAGGGTAGAGAGGGGGCGGGGCCAGATTGGGCCTCCATGTCTGAATGGATACACAGAGCTCTGACTCAGCTCGGGCGCTCCCTGTAGAAAGCTGCTGACTGAGGGGGCTCTCGATAGGAGGGAGGGGCCAAGAGAGCAGAAGAGGGACCCAAGAAGAGGAGGATCCAGGCTGCCCTGCTGAGCCAGCTAACTTTCGGTATATGTATATCCAGCTTTAGAGAAGATCTGCAGAGCTCTGCAATTAAATAACAGCTCAGGTTAGTTACAGCCTTGCAACAAAACAGGCTAAATTTACTTGTGGGTCCCTACATCTATATACTATACTACAGAATTTTTATGTTGTTTCCTTTTACTGGATTTTAGGTATATGGATCCAGGCAATGGAAATGTCACATATTTTATTATTATAAATGTATAATTTCATACATATCACAGTATATGTAATATTTTAACTTGTTATAGTCACATTGATAAATACTAGATCACATATTAGAAGCCCTGCCCGACCTAAGGGTTACTAAACTTTTTCTCACAACTTTTTCTCACAACTTTATATGGCTCTTATTTTCACTTTTCTTTATTATTTATTATTTATTATTATATATCTTATTTACTTTTCTTTATTTTAAAGCAGTCTGGAATACAGTATTAAATATAGTTTTGGCATTTCTTTCTTTGGTTTTCCTTTCATTGTCACCACTGCTCCGATGGGTAAAAGTCACTTGATTGTATATTTTATAGATCTGAGTAAAACGAGTCAATTATTTTATCTCAAACAACTTGAAATTTTAAATGATCTTCATTTGCATTGACTTGCCAAGTCAACAATTACATTTTATAAACAAAATTTATGAATGTTTACAAACAATTTGGAATTTTGGTAATAAAATCCTCAGTTTCTTCAGAAAATATGGATAGTCTCTTTCGTTTTATATGGAACAAAACTGGGTGGTCTATCTTACAGACAGTGGCTTGCAGAACTAAGCCTGTGGGGAAATATGGATGACCAGAAGGTCCTGCTAGGGGCAGCTTCCCCTACATGCTGCTAGCTGCTGTTGAGGACAGTCATTTGGGAAAACTTGTCTTGGCTGATATTGTTTGCAACACCTGGCTGCATCTGTCACCTTCCCAATCCCAAACGCTATTGACGTTCTACTTCAGAAGAGCTCTGAAGATGCTCTGATTTGGGGATAGTCAGATCATGGATTCATGCTCAACACTTAAATGTGTATAGGTAGTCTCAGTGGTAATGTATAATCTATACAATATATTATATGCATTTTTATATTCAGGACTAAAAAAAAAGATTTTTAAAATGTTTTCAGGTTAGGTAAATATGTCAGCCCTTGGGCATCTGATGTGTCAACCAAAACCCCCTAAACACGAATGGTTTATCAGAGGGAAAACTATGGTGATTGAACAAGGTTTTCTTATATGTCAAATCACTATTTGTTCCAATAAGTCTCAGGTAGAGAGGAGATGTTTGAGGCTCCTATAGATATTAGATCAAAATAGTTGAATTAAAAGACTCAACTAATATATCAATCTAGCTGAAGGTTTGCTGAGACAAAATTAACTTACACTTATTATGGATTTCAATATTTTCAATTAGTCTGAAGGGACTCATAAGCTTGCCCTGAGACAATAGAACAATAAAGCGTTATCACTGAGAAGCACTGAGAAGCAGGAAGCAAATATGCTTTTCCACATACCCATATATATATCTAAAGTAGAACTGAAAAAATAGAAATATATTCTAATAGACATTGGGGTTGAACTATTTAAGTGACCGCTTACTTACCAAATAGAATATTCACTCTGGAAAGTCAATGTATACTATCATTTTATGAGGAGAGTTATATTTGAGCAGGACCACTGGAGGCCACCATAAGTACGGCACCCCATAGGAATGAATGGGACCATAGAGTGTAAATTCCGGATGATGGTGGGCATGCTTTTCTAAGTAAAACCGCACAGCTCAGGACAAGGCAGAACAGTGAAGTTTGTTGAATCAGGGGCAAAGACAAGTATTTCTCCAAGTGGGTTCTATTCAGGGGCGTGGGAGCATGACTTAAAGGCCAACATGTACCAAAGGTCTGGAGATAGAATTCTATTTGTCTGTATCTTACTTAAAGTTCATCTAAAACTACAAATCCATCTAAGACCACCCTAGCCATAAGGTGCCAATACTGCTGTGTTAATGCTACTGACAGACTGGGTCATATATGTATTTTTTTATTTTGCCCATAGTTCCAGCTTGAGGTTCCTGTTGACATTTTAAAGTCTTTCTTTTTGAAGAAAAAAAGTCTCCTGTTTACAGAGCCTATTGACTCATCAGCAGTAACTCATCACTGTGATGAGTTTTATTGTATGGTTCAGATGGAAGTTTCCATTGGAAAAATTGCAACTCAAAGCAAGAAGCCCTACTCTACTGTCTCATAAGCTAACATATATCTCTGGGAATCCTTTATCATAAGAATTGCTTATTTGTAATACATGTATTGCATACATAAAAAGAAGATATAAAACAACAGTTTAGAAACAGATTTAAAAATACTACAATAAAATTTGCTCCAAACCATAATCATTATTATTATACTTCCATTTAAACCTGAACTTCAGGCAAAATAAGCTAAACACACAAATGAAATGCATAGAGAGCGGTTTTATCTGCCAAATGATTTGTATTTCTGCCCATCCAGTTTTGCGATTTACACAGCTCTGTCAAACAGCACTGCCCTGCCCAGCAGGAGAGAAGAGAAGACCTGATATTTCTCTGCTGCAGTTTCATTTTCAGTTATAGGTATTCCCCCCACCCTACCATATAAGTGAACAGTGTAAAAAAAAAAACAGCAGGCCAAATAGTTCCTCTTTCAGTCACTCTGTTTTCTCTTCGTATCAGCATGCTCTTTTCTCTGCAGAATTCATAATTTGCTCATTGTGCTGATTCTCTCTCCCCCTCTTTGAACTCTGTTTTACAGGGTGGGCCATTTATATGAATACACCTTAATAAAATGGGAATGGTTGGTGATATGAACTTCCTCTTTGTGGCACATTAGTATATCCAACCAATCCAACTTTTGTTTTTTCAATAGGAAGAGGGTCATGTGACACATCAAACTTATTGGGAATTTCACAAGAAAAACAATGGTGTGCTTGGTTTTAACGTAACTTTATTCTTTCATGAGTTATTTACAAGTTTCTGACCAC
>BLSH010510131.1:105875-119346 GCA_018402905.1 Glandirana rugosa
GATTTCAATGCTTTTAAGTGCATACTGTCTTATTTTTAAACGTATACAACATTATATATAACATAACATAAACATAACATAAAAACCTACTTTTGACATAACTAATTTGTTTTTAGCATACTAGACCATAGCATGTTCTTTTTACAACACGGACAGGGAAACCTATTAAAGCCTACTTGACAGTACTAGCCGAGAGCTTTCGACACATGATTACTAGTCTAATAGCATACTACCGAAACTTTCGTCATAAAAAGGTTAAAAGACTAGTACACATATCCCGAATTCGGAGGGAGATGAGTCCTTCACCAAATCTTTTAGAACGGAAGAATTATCACAACTCGCTTGGGCCTGCCCCGGACCGAACCCGAACGATTTTTGAAATGTCCGGGTCCGTGCCACGGACACCCTAAAGTTCGGTACGGACCCGAACGTTACAGTCCGGGTTCGCTCAACACTATTAAGAAGGCAAGATTTTCTAAACCACTTCCTGAGTAGAGGGAGGCTTAAGCCCTATACACATGATCAGAAAATTGGAAAAATACTGCTTTCAAAGCCATCATACGATAATCTGATCATTAGTACACAGCTTTCGAGAGCCGATCATGACAGTTCATCCGAAATTATCCAAAGGGACAGGCACAACATTTTTCTTGTACGATACCAGATCATACGATTTTTGTTTAATCAATACAGTTTTCATCCAAAAATACAATACAAATACAATACAATATATATTACAACATATGCAAATTTTTATTCTGTCATACGTGAATTTTCGTAACTTTAGTAACCTCTTCATTTTTTATATGAGATTGGCATGCTAAAAAAATGGAATCATTATTCGTCCAATAATCTCATTGTGTGTACCAGGCATTAGAAAACCTTGGGGCTATACTTAGTTAGCATTGTGCTCTAGGTGCTATGAAATCAACATATAAATATTTGGAGACAGATTTGCAGAAAAGAGTAAAAAAAAACTTGATAAATATAGCATAAAAAGACATTAACTTCTTTTGCCAAATACCAGATCATCGGGCAATGCTGCCTGTTTTTCACTTTATCTATTTAGCAATTTGACTAAGAGCAGAGAGTCCAGACAACATTATCAGAGCATTCATATTTGTGGTCATTCATCAAACTGGATTTCTAACATGTATGTTCTTTTGGAAGTTTGGATAGGGAAAAGTTAGCAGCGGCGGTGTAGCTATAGCTATAGCAGCAGATGGCTGGATGCTATGGTGTCCGGGGATGGAAGAGGGCCCCACTAGGAAGTATGTTGAGGCCATAAATGTAGAAATGAGTGCTGTATCAATAACCCCCATCCTCTGAAGTCTCCATTCTAGATAAGCTGGCTGTCTGGTTACACAGAAAAAGTTTTTGGAATAATGTGGTTGCCCCCCCCCACCTATGAGTAGATTTATTGCCTCCAGGGCCTCTGGTCATCCTGGCCAGCTTTCTGATATCAAACCTGTATGTCTGCAAAGTCTTCCCAATTCTAAAGAATTTCAGAGTATCTCCTCAGCTACAAAATCATTTGAGGTTTGTAATTCTGCAAAACAGGCCATAGTTTGAAGAAGTTTAAAGTAGGCTATAGAGTAGTTGTGCAAAGGTGCAATAACAATTATGTATTTATATATACAGTATATTGTTTTGCTGGAATGGGAGAAACGTCTTTGATTATGCATGAAATATGATCCTATACTCCAAAAAATCAGTTGATGCTGAAGGACATTTTCCCTTAGCTTAGTGATTAAGGCAAAGTTCTGCTGACTCCCATCATCCAATTATATGCAAGTGAAAACAGCCATGTTTTTTTTTTACCTTGAATGTGATTGGGTATTTATTGCATGTGTATTTTCCCCATGTTCACTGAGCTAACTGAAAATTCCCTTGCATAGTGATCAGCCAATTTGGCTTTATTTTTTTTAAAAAAGGAAATGAAAATAATATTTTCCTTCATTTTCTGTACCATAGACACACAGTGGTTTATTTACTAAAGAGGAAGAGTGCGAAATCAGGCTCACTTCTGCATAGAAGCCAAATCAGCCTCTAAACTCAGCTTGTTCAATTAAGCTTTGGCAATAAAACCTGGAAGCTGATTGGTTTCTAAGCAGAAGTTAGCCTGATTTTGCACTCTTCAGCTTTAGTAAATAAACGGCACAAAGGTTAATTTACAAAGACTGGAGAGTGCATAATCTGATGCAGCTGTGCAAGGTAGCCAATCAGTTTCTAACTTCAGCTTGTTCAATTAAAGTGGTTGTAAACCCTCTCCTATACCCAATGAAGTGAATAGCCTCAGATGATACACAAAGATGAAACAAATCTCCCTACATAAATTGTACTTGTATATCTGCTGTCTTTCCCTTTCTACACTCTTTGGAAAGTGCAGATTGTGTTAAAAATCGTTCTTCCTCTTCCAGCAATGGGTGTGGAGTCTGGGCTTAGACTGTGTGGGAGATGATTGGCAGAGGAACAAAGGAACATGGAGAACTGTGCTGTGAATAGACAAGCTCTGAGCTTATCTCTCTCTAAGCTCCCACCCCAACACAGATTTTCAGGTACTGTTATCTCATGTGTGGGAGAACTTGTCAGAAGTGACTCTGATTTCAGAGGAAGGGAGCAGCAGAAAGACATGGCATTTAAAGCTTTGGAGAGAGATAAGTAAACACTACAGATATATGTGTCTAGGTCGAATTTCATAATTGGGATTTACAACCACTTTAAGCTTTGACAAAAAAAAAAACCTGAAAGCTGGTTGGTTTCTATGCAGAGCTGCAATAGATTTTGCACTCTCCAGTTTTAGTAAATCAACCCCTAGAAAATATTGGGAAATATTGGGAGAGGAAATACCCCCTTAGACGGTTGCCACAAAGACAGGTGCCTCCAATGGATGATTTCTCCTTACCCCATATTTTGGTGACAAACATTATATATCAGATTTACCATAACTTGCTGTCTGGGTGTCAGTGTTCCCCAGCACAAATTGAGAGGGTAAATCTCCCCAGGAGAAACACAGAAAGCAATAAATACCTGAGGAAAGTCTAACCTTTCTCTATACAAAAAAGTTTGGCTACATAATATATTGTTACATGCATTCATGAGTAAAAAGTAGTGGGTAAGTTAGCCAAATGATGGTAATCCCTGCCTGCATAAAACTGCAGGAGTGGCATAGTAAACTGTGCTAGCAACCAGAGACATGCATAATACTAGTAAACCAAGATGAAATGAGTATACAGTGCATCTATATCTCAACGTGTTTTGCAAGCTCCGCTCGCTTCCTCAGGAGTGGATTCAGGGTATCTAGAAAGCAGATTGCAAAAATAAGTATACCACAAAGTGCATGGTTATGGTTGGGTGGAACCCGGGGGCCTGTAGGGACCCCATACTTACAGCCCAGTCACTTGACTCCCAAGATTGAACCCCAACAGGCGGCCGCAAGTAGCACTTGGTCCGGAAGCTAAGGGGGCAGGGCAAGCAACACCCACCAGTAACCGCATGATGAAGGGAAGGTAGAAAATAGAGTGTCCCTGAGTGAACCCCAAGAATCAACAGCGATGCATGGCTGTAAAAGAGTATGTCAATAATAAATGCAACTTGATCATATGATCCTTCATGCAAAGGTAGGTAAGTATGTGAACAGGGAATAACTAAGTTGCATAGCTGGGATGATGGGAATGAGATCAGGAGCACAAAGAGAGAGATGAAATGAAAGGAAGGAAATAAAGATGAATAGGATGAGAGAACACACAACTGGGCTCACATGCTGACACCTGTTCCACCGGCTGTTCAGGGCATCTCCTTCCCATGCTGGTAAGCACCCAGCCCCACACCATCGCTAGGCACTCCTGCTCCATTTTCACTTTGTCTGTAGCTCCACATACCTCTATATGTGCACTTATACATGCATTGCAGTCTCACTTGCCCTTTCATTCATATCCTCACATGCCATTCACCATTCCCATTCATTTTTCATTCCTCCAACTTTCCTTTCACTCCACCCCCTTTTCCCTCTTCTTTCTCTCCTTTTTCCCCTTTTGTTCTTTTGTTCTTTTGTTCTTTTTCCTTTTCATATCTTTCCATTTCTTTCATCCTATTCATCTTTATTTCCTTCCTTTCATTTCATCTCTCTCTTTGTGCTCCTGATCTCATTCCCATCATTCCAGCTATGCAACTTAGTTATCCCATGTTCACATACTTACCTATCTTTGCATGAAGGATCATATGATCAAGTTGCATTTATTGACATACTCTTTTATAGCCATGCATCGCTGTTGATTCTTAGGGGTCACTTAGGGACACTCTATTTTCCACCTTCCCTTCATCATGCGGGTCCTCCGTCTGGTCTCCTGGAGGGTGTTGCTTGCCCCACCCCCTCAGCTCCCAGACCAAATACCTCTTGCGGCCGCCCGTTGGGGTTCAATCTTTGGAGCCAAGTGACTCAACTGTAAGTATGGGGTCTCTACAGGCCCCCAGCTTCCACCCAACCATAACCATACACTTTGTGGTATACTTATTTTTGCAATCTGTTTTCTAGATACCCTGCATCCACTCCTGAGGAAGCAAGCGGAGTCTGCAAAACACGTTGAGATACCGATGCATTGTATACTCATTTCATTTTGGTTTACTAGTATTATGTATGTCTCTGGTTGCTAGCACAGTTTACTATGCCACTCCTGCAGTTTTATACAGACAGGGATTACCATCATTTGGCCAACTTACCCACTATTTTTTTCTCATGTATGCATGTAACAATATATTATGTACTTCATTACTATGTATAATATGAACTGCTAAAGTAATATCCCTTGTAATCATGTTTATGAATATAGATATTCCATGTAATTATATGCATGAATAATAAATATATTTTTAATTACATACTTTGCAAGCACACACTTCATTTAAAGTGCCATCCTTTGCTTGTATATATATTGATAGGGATGGAGGTGGTGACCCCCCTATTGGGCACTGATTCATCTAAAGTCCCAAACCCCTCTCTTTTGCTTAATTTCCTATCCTGGTGACAGCTCAAAATGTGGATTTTCCTGCACTTTAAGGCCCGGTGACAGCAGTCATGGACATAAAGAAAAATAATGTAGTAATTCTCCAAAGCAAAGATACCAATAGCAAAACAATTCTCAACCAAAAGTAAAAAAGTTTAATGCAATACTTTAATCACTACAAAAAATCTTTGTATTTTATTCCCCAAACTCCCTGAACATCAATAATCAGAATCAGAATGGATGTAAAGTAGTGCCAGGCAGTCAAATTCAGTGCTGCCAGTCCTGAATATTGAAGAAAGATGAGGGGAGCAAAGGAAAGTCCTCAACAGTTTGGTGGGGATCATTCATAGTCCAGTGGACGCCGACATTCCTGCTTAGGCACACACACCACATGTGTTTGCTGATTCCTGGGGATTTTTTTTTTGCATAAAGTGACTATGCGACCAGCACTGGCACAATTTTCTGTGCATACCACCCATTACATTTGCCATCCAGAGCAGATTCATCGGATCAATTATTTGGGAACTCAGTTAGAAATGGTTTGGGCATAGCTGTGTGCGTTACTCCCCTTCCATCTTGAGGGAGCAGTTTCAAAAAGCACATTTACCATCTGTCCCAGGATTGCACGCATTGGCGCTATTTGTTTTTGCTTATTCATATGAAGAGCCTGGTCTGCTATTACCTCTAAGAATATACTTCTCTGGAGCATTTCCCCTGAAGAAAGGACAAGCTCCTGAAACGCGTTGGATATTTGAGAAGCATTCCATCCATCTAAGAATTTTTCATATTTTATTCTGCTATATTAACACTTGTATTGGTATACACCCTAATTTTATCTATTATGTAATACAATTTTCTAGGTTTATACAATCATTCTAGTTTGCCTTTAAAGTCTCAAGTACAAGGGGATACAAGTTCTACATATATATTAAGGGATGTTGGCAATTGGGTTTCATTCAGGTGGTATATACAATTTTCTTCATTCATAGTCCAGTGAGCAGGTTGGTGGTAAGGAAATGACACAGGATGCTGCAATGGTTCAGCCAGTAATCAGTGTGTGAATTACAATACTGACTTAACAAAATTGGAATATTTTTTTTTCACAAGAAAAAAAATTGGAATATTTTAAGGGTATAAAAAGCCTATGTGCTTGTTTTCTAACAATGTAGAAGTGACATATTGCACAGCACTTTATCGCGTACATATAACCCTTCACACCAGGTTTTGTTCTCCACAGAGGTTCACAATCTAAACCATCACCACACTTATAAACACAGGGGGCCATTTGGGATATGTCTTTGGATTGTTGGAGGAAACCACACAAACAGCATGCAGAAATTGATTTACGCCCAGGATACATAGCAACGAGGCACACATGCTAACAAGTTAGCTATAATGCTGCTTCATATAACCCTTTTTACTTGTATTTATTCACATGGCTAGACTTCTGCTTAAAATGATTACTTACTAATATACTTGCATATACCTGGGAAATGTATTTTATAAATTAAAGTGATATTAAATCCCTTGTTTTAGAACTTTCAGCAGCTAATTTAGTCACCTAATGAGTATGCAACTTCTTTATCTTTTGATCCTTACCTATGTTCCTGTTTAAGATAGTGTCATTTCCCTAGGTTTCCCTGTTTCAGGGTGGATCCATTCTTTTGAAGCATCCTATGGAGCCACCCTTGCATGCAGGGACTAGAGTTGTGTCTCCCTATGCTGTGTGCATCAATATAAACACAAAGCCCCATAGCCTAGGGTGGCAAGGCACTCCACAGCTCCTTGTTCTTCCTCCCCCCTCTCTTCTCCAAGCTAACAGACTGGCTAGGGATTGCACTGTCCACTGTTAAAGAGACACTAAACAATAGCCTTATTATCCTAAAATAACCCATACACATCCATTACTTAGTGGCAATGTAATCTGCTTCTCATGAAATCATTTCCTACTGTTTTTCTGCCTGTTTGTAACATCCTCCGCAAGCTCCCAAACCCCTTTTTTCCCCTCACTTCCACTTGTTTTGAACAAGCAGTGTGCATTAGTTGTGTTAATGTGCACTGTTAAATGCAAACTACACATTACATACTCCATAGTCCATCTCAGGAGTGAGACCACAGAGAACAAAAGTTGCCACCCTCTAATAGGAATTCAGATTCAGATCACAGCAGCATAAAAAAAAGATTTTGGAAAAGGCTGGAAGTAATAGAAGGTACTTTTGTGAGTTAAAAATACAAGAACCTTTTTTTTTTTTTTTAAATCAGGGTTTAGGGTCACTTTACCTCTTTCCTGTGAAGACCAGGAGTTCTGGAAAGCAGCACTGAGTGAGCAGCTTTGAAAGTTGTAAAAGGTAAATGCTTGATGAAGCTGGATACACACTATACAATTTTCTATAGATTTACCAAAACCATATATTATGAGGTCAAACTTAAGAGTTTCAATTTGTATGTAATCAGGCAGGCCCTTGCACTACATGCTTTTGGTAAATCTAAAGGAAATCAGACAACAAAAGTTGTATAGTGTGTATGGGGTCTGCGGTAAGGATTTTAATAAATAGTCTACTGGGGAATGTTTATTTTAGGGGAAAATAGCACAAAAATATAAATAACAAATGCATTTTAGACACAAGTCATATTGTAATATAATGTTATTAAAAAATACCTTTCCGTTTCAATCTACAGCGCTGTCATTTTATGTAAAATGCAATGCAATATAGTAACCTGGAGGCGTTCTGTACACAGTTAGTGTACGGAACACCCCCAGAAATGCCATTTCCTGCTTGTGTGAGTGGTTTACTGATCTTCCCAGAAGTCTACACTAAGATACAAGTCAGACTTTAGGCATCCTCACATCCTCTGCAAGAAACATTTCAGTTTTGTTGAGATATTTTCAAAGGGAAATGACGTCTAAAGGGATTCAGACCCTGCCACTTTCCGCATTAGAACCCTGCAAGCACAGCGGGTGATCAGTAATGAAAAAGTCACTCCCATTCACTTTCACTTGGCCACAGACAGCTGTTCCTTCAGATTAACAAAAGATAGGAATCAGCAGCAAAGTTTGATAAAATTCCTGCAATGTACATAGATCACCCAGAGGGAAATGTTTTTTTCTCACCAAAAGTGGAGTTACTCTTTAATATGGCCTTTGTGATAAAACAAAGGAGGATCTAAACCATTTTTCTGTCATTAGTGAGAGATGATAGTTTATCCTACTTATATTATTTCAGTCCAATTAACCTGCGTTTGTCTCAAACAATCCTGACTATATCTGGTCTCCCACAGTACACAGAACATGGAAATGCAATTATTTCAGTAAATATAAACGAAATATCTTTTCTCATCGGTAGTATTATGATTTCTATCAGTTCCTGGTGAAGCTTGTAGGAGGAGTTTTCATACTGCACTGAGCTGTCCTATGAGGCTGCAGGGCTCCTGGCCCTCTGTCTAGACAATGCCGATTGGCTCTGTGCTGATCACATGCACTCTCCCAAGAAATAAAAAACCTCTCTAGCAATGCACACCAAACTGAGCATGTGCAGCCTGACTCAAAAAGGCTCGGTCGACTTGGGGGACAGTGCAGGGAGGGGAGGATCTGTGCATACAGGATCAAGCAGCCTTTTTACACAATGCAGAGGATTAACCGCTTAGGTTCCACAGTGAGTATAACAAGCATGCTTTACTGCAGACTGATTTTACTGTTGTGGGTTTAGCTCACTTTCAAGAAAAATAATAAATTGTACAATCCCTTTCACTTGATGTGCCAGCATAAGACTTCCTTACAACTTTGTTTTTTTAACAGTAAAATAAAACCTTATTAAAAGTTTTTTTTAGGTATAACACCATAGAAGGCACACATTTGCACCACAAATCACATACAGCAAATAATAAAGTTGCATGGAATTGATATAATACCCATACACGCCTCACAATAATATAAATGGTATAGGATCTTGCAAGTTAAATTACTTTGAGTATACAATGACAACTTCTTTAAAACATTTTAATAAGTTATCTGCTTAGCCATTTGAAAGCTTGCACCACGGAGAAGCGTAGCTGTGATTGCATCCATCTATCCAAGTAAATATCAAATCACAGAAACAAGAATTGTAATATAATAGTATAAATAATACAATAGTATAAAAAAAAACACAAACCACAGACACATAGTGAAAACACACAGCCTGATAGCTTGCAATGTTTCGTAAAGTAAGCGTTAACTAGTAAGAGTCAGAAGAACCAACATGCTACCTTTAAAAATGGGGAGGGGGCGGCAAACAAACAGATCCAATCTAATATTTATTCCATGTGAATACAAAAATACACCCTGACATCTTACTATAGGTTTCAACAACTCCCCCCCAGCTTTGTAAATTAGCCCAAAAACATTAAAAACTATAACTATATGGCAAACTGTTTGTATTTAACTTTTATGAAAGATTTCAAACTCTTTTCAGATGTTTTTTTCAAGATATCTTTTGTGCAGTCCAGTTTTCTAAAGGGCAGTATCTACAATAGATTACATTTAGAAGAAACAAGAATTATTTATAGTAGAAGTAGTAGATCTTTTTTTTTTCTCTGGGAGTCTCTTTGGGGCCTGCTATAAATTAAAATGCAGTTTTAAAAGTTTGCTGCGACCACAGTGCTGTGTTTACATTCTTCCCAGGCAAGCCTGCGTACTAGTCATTTATATCCTAAACACTTGGATGTAATATGTTTATATAAATGGAAGAATGACAGGCTTTCTGAGTGCAAAAATCTGACTTGGCAAATTAAGTATCCAAAAAGTGATAGCAGACTGCCCTCTAGTGTCCATTTATATATACTAATATGTGGGAAAGTAATGAAAAGTTAAAAGACAGAATACAAAGTACAATAAACCATACCAATAAAACAGGATTTATTTATTACGCATCTGTGGAGATGATCAAATATCTTAAGATCTGCTTTGCAAATGATTTACCTAATTCATTACCACAATTTTATTTCCGGTATTAGGCTAGGTTCCAGACCTGTGCAGTTGGTGTGGCTCGCGTTTGCGAGGGCACAGCAGCCCATTCGCTTAAATGAGCTGCTGTGCCTGCAGGAAACGCAGGAAAAAGTTCCCGGCATTATTTTTAAAACTGAAGCTGCAGGGAAAATGCATGGTGCTTTTGCACTATACGATTTCCCGCAACCACAAACGCACTGTGTGTTTAGATGCGTGGGTGTTCCATTAAGAATGACTGGCGGTCCCACATATCTAAACAAAAATAACAAACGAGCTGCACTAAAAATAGTCTAAATAAACTTAAAAGAGTTAATAAATAATAGTCCTGGAATAGTCTTCTTATTCAAGGAAAGTGCAAGTGTATGAATCCATCACCATGTGAAAACACTTTAGAGCAGGGTTAAGCAATTGGCGGACCTCCAGCTGTTGCAAAACTACAATTCCCATCATGCCTCTGCCTCTGGGTGTCATGCTTGTGGCTGTCAGTCTTGCTATGCCTCATGGGACTTGTAGTTCTGCAACATCTGGAGGTCCGCTAATTGCATATCCCTGCTTTAGAGGATGTGTGCTTACTGGATCCAAATGACCCTTTATTACAGAGGGTCTAACATGCTTGTGAATAAGCCCCACTCTCACGTCTGCTGTTCTCAGGGTGACACTTCACCAGCGCGTGCACCAATAGGTATGTAAGGAAGCACAAAGGTCACCAATAGTGCAGGTAAACCAAGGGCATCTATTTATCAAACATCCAAACAGGTCTCACAGCATTCCCAAGAGACAGTAATGGATGAAAAAACAATCCACGATGATCAAACGTATCCTCGCTCCACATATCTGTAAAAGTGCAGCACATTTTGGCTGTGGGTCGTTGTGGGTAAGGGGAACAGGTGTGATTCCTGCAAACGCAATGACCTGCACAAGTGTGATTCAAGCCTTAAGACTGGTTCTGTGCTCCAGATGCATTTCTGAATGCACATTTTTTATGCATTTCAGTGCAATTTTGATGCATTTTTAAAGAATTCCAGTGTGTTTTTTTTTCTTTATTTCAATTGAGGACAATTAAGAGCAGGTGCATTCCGGTGCAGTAAAATATGGCATCTAATCTAAAGGCCCTAATGCAGAATGCCCATTTGCACCAATCTATATTTTTATACTTCTCCAATGAATGCTGTGCAGCATTCTTACCCTTTTTTTTAACATTTATCTGAGGTTTTCTACCAACAAAATACCTTGTCTGCACTTGGTTTATGCAATCTGCAATCCTCTCCTACTGTTAGGAACAGTACTGGTGGCACTGTGCCCCCTGGACAAAAAGGGTGTAGTTTCAATATCCACCAGTGAGTATTTCCCAGCAGCATAAGGTTCTAGAAAATAGTGTTAACCTGATGCTGTCTGTTGGGTTATTTAGCTCCGCATCACATGTCTCACAGTGCCTCAAAATTGTACCCGTGTGCCTGTTTTTGCTGATCCGCTGCTAATTAAAGACGTTACTCCCCGAACCTGCTACCTGTATCCAGTGCTACTGAACCTACTACCCATTCTGGCCCCCATTCCTGACCTGTCTTGTTCTCTGTTCCTTCTGCCTTACCCTGCTTTGGCCAATTTCATCTTCTTTTCTGTGCATAGTTTTTACTTGCATGTGTGTCCACTGGGTTTTGTATTTATGTTATCATTTGTGTTGTGTCCATAATATTTTGAATTTCCTAATGAAAAAAACTAATGTCAGCACTCAACAAGGAATCTCCTTAAGTTGGCACTGATGAAGAGTCTCTGCCTTTAAAATGCGTCAGTCAGTATTAGAGGTAAGTCTTCAAACCAAGCACTAATGGACGGATGAGTGCATTCATTGGTCGATGAGGTGTTCATTATTGAAATAGCAGAAGCATGTCTTTTTATCACTTTTGTGTGTACAATATATTTACTTTAACCAATTAAGGATTTTTGATGATTTTACATTATGCCAGTGCGCTCTCTGCTTCATTTACAGTACATTGTATTTCTTTACTTCGATTTGAGTCCAGTTTCCTCAATATAGCTCAATATAGCTGGTCCCGCAAGCATGTAGTGTTCTAACACCTGCACAAGCTGTTCTAGGCCTTTGTACTCCTCTCCCACACATACTGTCTGCCATTATACTCTCCTTACTTCTGTCCTGCACATACTGCCCACTTTCATACCCTCTGCACTCCTCTCCTGCACATACTGCCCACTTTCATACCCTCTGCACTTCTCTCTTGGACATACTGCCTGGAGCCACAACCACTGCACTCCTCTATTGCACATACTACCTGCAATCATAACCTCTGCTATACTGATATACTCCTCTCCTATACATACTGCATCCCTAATACTCTCCAAATTTCTCTCATGCACATACACATGCTGACTGCCATCATACCCTCCACACTGCTAACCATCATGAGCCATGACCTCCTCCAAAACTCCTCTGCTGTACATGCTCTCATACTCTTCACACTTTCACACATGCTGACCATTGTCATAAATCTTCAGCACTCTGTACATTCTGTTCACTGTTATATCCTGTGCACCTTTCTCCTGCATATTCTGCCTATTTTCATACACCCACACTCCTCTCCTGCACATATTGGGGGAATTCAATAAAGCTGCTGTGCCACCTTTCTGATGTTAATCCCTCTAGTTATTGTATTGCATGAAATTCATAAAGCAAGACTCGTGCACCAAATTCAGGTAGTTCTAAAATGTGCCACTTTTACATTGAGTCGCATTGAATGCACCAAATTTAAAAGTGGAGCTAATTAAGACCAACTCTCTTTTGGCATACAGAGAGAAAAACTGGCTCAGACAGATTTTGTTAAAGTGTCTTGAGTGCATTCTAAAATTGGTGCAGCATGAGCCAAAGTCATGTACAAGTTCTAGACAGGTACATGAATTTGGCACATTCTTTACCACTTTTAGAAGGCATTTTCGCAAAATCCGTCTGCACCAGTCTTCATGAATTCCAGAGATTGTCTTCTGTCATACTTTTCTACAATCCTTCCCTGTAATATTGGCTGTGTTAGGATCTTAATCACTAGCTGGTGGCACTGTGCATCCTAGAGCGGGAGGTTGTAGTTCCAGTGTCCACCAGTGGGCGTTTCAAGCAGCCAGCAGTCTCCAGTAATCAGTTTCCACCTGTTGCTGGTTGCTGGGAAAGTATTTAAGTCCCCCCCTCGGGGACTTTTACTTCAGTGTTATTCTGTTGCCAGAGCCTGTTGCTATTTATCCTGCTCCTGCCCTGTTTGCTGTACCCTGCATCCTGCTGCCCTGTACCTGCTCTCCCTTGTTTCTGGTCCCAGTTTTGGTCCCCCTTTCCCATCCCCTCCCTGCACCTACAGTTTTCTCTGTTTTTCTGTGTTCCCCATTTTGTATATAATTAGTTGTTAGCTTAGGCTTTATTTTATTAGTGATTAGTCAGTTATTCTGTCTTTTTATGTTTGCTGTGTGCTGGTGTTTGTATGGATGT
>BLSH010510131.1:131251-141729 GCA_018402905.1 Glandirana rugosa
TACACCCCCCCCCCTTTATTGTAAAACTCATCAAATATTCACATTTTACACAATAATTACACATGTGCTTTTCTTCTTATCAACAGTGTATATATGAAATGGTTGATCCTGAATCTGTCAACCAGCTGTACACTCCTGTAAAAGTTAAGTGAACAATAAAATGATAATCATTTGTGGGTTAGTGATAGGCGAGTAAGGAGAGTATGGAGGGTTTAAAGAAAAAACGTACAGGAAAATTCAGCCATTCGCATGAATTGCGTTTTAGTATCACGTGTGGTAAGTAACTGGGACCGTTTATATGGTAGCCAGTCAAAAAAACTTTTGCAATCTAGGAAAGAGGAAATCTGGCACTCAATTGTCCTGGAAGTAAATGCTGCAGGGGACATTGCCCGCAACACAGACACTTGTAGGCGTCGCATTAATGACATTAGAGTGCAGATAAAAAAAAAAACTTGCATTTATTGCAAGACACGCACGTGGCACTGGTGGTGGACCTCCAGCAGATGTTAACTTCACCAGCTATGAAGAGGAATTAAAGGGGTGTCTCGGGCCCGACATTGTCAGCGGCGTACCCGGAGAACACGATTCTGATGCTCACAGTAAGTAATTAAAAAAAAAATTCAATATTAATTTACATTTTTTGCTAAAGTAATTGAAACATTTTGTTTTTTTTCATAGTGTTAGCAGAACCAGCAGGTGCAGATCATGTTGAAGATGAGAATCAGGGCAATGAGACAATGCTCCTGTTTGATGGTGAAGATGATGGTAATTTTTTACATTCATTTTTTTAACCGCTTGCCGCCCACGTACAGATCATTTAAGCCCCTTTCACACCAGAAGTGCTTTACAGGGGTTTTCATGCTTAAAACAGCGCCTGTAAAGCGCCTCTAAACTGTCTCCTAATGCACCCCAGTGTGAAAGCCTGAGTGTTTTCACACTGGGGTGGTGCGCTTGAAGGACGGTAAAAAATCTGCAAGCCACATCTTTTGTTTACACCGCTTCTCCACCGCCCCTGCTCGTTGAAATGAATGGGCAGCGCTCCCGAAGCGACTGTACACTGTTTCAGGAGCGCCACTATTAGGCACTTTTAAAGAGGAAGTAAAACCAGATGGAGTTTACTTCCTCTACATTCCCCTGTAATGTAGAAGCATAATGGACTACTATGCATTGCATACTATCCCATTATGTGTCACTTACCTGCAAACAAAGCCTGCGACGTCCAGCACTGTCCTCTGTGCTGACGGCGTCCATCTTCCGCCCCTCTTCCTTCGAGGGCCGCAACTCCGGCCACTCACAGAGCATGCGCACGGGAGCCGTCAGTCACGGCACGATCACAGTGAAAAAACGGTACGGAGGCCGTTTCTTCACTGCGCATGTGCCGACATGGCGTCGGCACAGCTAGTACACTGCAGGTACAGGTTTAGGAGATAAGCAGGCCACCTACAGGTAAGCCTTATCATAGGCTTGCCTGCAGGTTAAAGTGGTTGTTACGGGTTGACAACCACTTTAACCTTTTGTGTAGGGGGGGGCTAAAAGCACACCCCTGCCGCCTGAATAGTGGTGCCAAAGACGTACATGCACATCATCCAGCCTGCTCCTGTTTAGCAGCACACTGCGTGCCCATCACATGATCACTGTGTCCACTGGACACTGTGGATTTAGGGTCCCAGTCCTGGGCCGCTTTAAACAGTAGCAGCAATTAGCCTATGCTCCCTTTCCTGCCTGGTTCAGACAGGGATCCTCAAACCAGGCACATCTGAGCTTGGTAAGATGCTGTAAAGGGCAGGTATCTTATTAAAAAGTACCTGTCATATAGCCAATGAAATCATCTAGAATGTCAATAATGATTTTGTTAGGAGTAAATTAAAGCGGAGTCCCGCCCAAAAGCGGAAATTCCGCTTATAGTCTTCCTCCCCCCCTCTGGTGCCACATTTGGCACCTTTCAGGGGGAAGGGGGGAGCAGGAACCTGTTTTTGACAGGTCCCCTTCCCCACATCCGTAGATGGCTCCGCGGCCCGATCTCCCGGAAGTTCTGCCCCCTCCTCCTTCCCCTTCTGGTGGGTCAATTATAAAGCGCAGCACGCTTCGCGTATGTGCATTAGGGGGCCCGCTGTGAAGCCGAAAGGCTTCACTGTTGGATTCCCTTACTAGGAATGGCAGCGGCAGCACCCGGGAGTCGATTCGAAGATCGGCTGGGGTGCTGACATCGTGGGCTCCCTGGACTGGTAAGTGCCTGAACATTAAAACTCAGCAGCTACAGTATTTGTACCTGAACAACATGGGAGAGGTCAAAGATCACAGGGCACATTGTCGCCTCCTCACTCATGATTGAAACCTCAAATTGCCATACTACCATATCACAATCACGTGCATGACACTGCACTTACGGGTTTAAATCAGGTGGAGAGGAGGCAACATATGACCTCTTCAACACCTTTCAAACACACTTGGCTCGCTTTTCAGAGGAGCAGCAGTGCCTGCTGCACTTGTTGATGGGCCCTTAGTTGCATTTGGTATTGGCACTCTTAAGGGTTGTTTACACATAAAGTTTGAGGGTGGTAAAATTCTGTGGTTGAGTCACGGTTTTAACACCCCCAATTTCTACCCCCTTTATCTGCTGAGGCAACATTCAAAGGTATTCAGCAGCATTCAACCAACAGGAATCCAGCAACCCTAGACTGTTTCTTGAGCTAAGAGAGAGAAAGTGCATGTGTGACTGGCTGTGGGGCATCTACTGGTCAATGAATCCTAGGCATATCATAAGTGGCTTCTATGGGGGTAGTGTTACATGCCATATATATATTTGGTATATTTGTCTCACAGATGGTCCAATTATATAGGGAGTTTATGTCCACATCTGTAAGAGTGCCTAAATATTATAACAGACTAGTTTATATTCTGATTAATGTTAACCAAACAAATTTGATATGATTGTTGTGTTTTTTAAATAACACTCAGATACATTTTACCAATGAAAATAAAAACGATCATGATAGCGTCAATGGTAAAATGGTGTCATGTCGATGAATTATAATATATGTCATAAATAACTAAAGCCATGCTGCAATATGAAGATGTCTAAGAGGTTTCAAAGCGTAGACATTTTATACCTTAAAGCGGAGTTCCACTCAAAAGTGGAACTTCCGCTTATCCGTCCCCCCCCCCCCCCCCAGTGCCACATTTGGCACCTTTCAGGTGGGGGAGGGGAGAACAGGTGCCTGTTTTTGACAAGTACCGTTCCCCACCCGGCCCGGTCTCCCGGAAGTGCACATCTTCAGGTCTTGTCTCCCGTCACTTCTGGAACTCGCTTGCTACGCTGGGGCACCGGAAGCCATTGGCTCCCAATGCTGCCAATCTGCTGTCTGTGTAATGTGCGTAGCAGCTGGGCTTGCTTACTCCCATGGGAAAGCCATGGGAGGTGGCTTTCAGTGGTGGCACTGCACAGACAGGAGGGACGAGGAGCGCCGTGGTGGGGGAGGCTGAGAAGAACAGGTAAGTATAAAAATCTTTTTTATTTACAACCCAAAAATTAAAAACCCAAACTGATCTTAAAGCGGAGTTCCACCCTCAGGTATCACATTTGGCACCATTTGGGGGGGAGGGGGAAGAGGAAACCTGTCTTTAGACCGGTGTCCTTTTCCACACATCCGGGAGCTCTGGCCGGCTGCCGCGGCCGCTGACGTCAGCAGCCCGGCTCCCTCCTCCCTGCTCGCTCTGCTACTGGCCGCCTGTCCAATAGCAGAGTGCGGCAGAGCCTCGCACATGCGCAGTAAGGTGCCCGGCGTGAAGCTGTAACGCTACACGTCCGGGTTCACTTACCCGCAATGGAGGCTGCTGCACCCGTCCCCCGATGCGAAGACCGCCGTGGGTGCAGACATTGCTGGACTCCAGGACAGGTAAGTGTCCTATTATGTGTAGCTGCTGACTTTTAATTTTTTTTTTCCTTCGGACCTCCACTTTAAATGTTCCTTGTAACAGCAGCATTGTACATGTAGCCTTACCGTGTCTTTTAGTTTATTGTATTATGTTATCTTTGTAGTTCCTATTGAAATTCATCTCAATGAGGAACCTCAAGCTGGATCGTCAAATATGGGTAACTATATATTGGATTAATTACAAGAATTACAAATATATAATTTTACAATGATGCTTTTTAAAAAAACATATTCCTTTTTTTTAGAACCTCCTGCTGTTTCCGTCGGACATCAGAGAGATGCCATGGATACTCCAGAAATAGCAAATAGTAAATCTAAAAAACAATTTAGTACTGAAATTAAATAGAATTTTCGAATGTAGAATACAATTTTTCATAAATCTATCTGTATTATGTTTCAGAGAATGAGGACGGTAGACATCAGGCTCCATCTGATAATGTGACAGCATCAGGTCCCATACGGGTCCCAAGAGGGAGAAGGAGAGAGCTCTTGGCCCAAAGACAGGAGCAAGCAAATAATCCTTCCTTACTGTTAGCACAAACTCTTAATTCAATGATAGAAAATTTAAGAGAAAGACAGCAGCAGCAAGACCAGTCGCTCGAAGAGCAGAGAAACTTTCGGAATTCTCTATTATCAGAATTAAGAAGACACAATGAGCTGGTGGAATCTCAGAAATCAATTTTAAGAGAAATGCTGGAGGAGCATAAAAAAATGGCATCTGCACTTTTTTATGTAGTGGGGTCTATTTCACAGCAGCTGGGCCCTACTGGTCAATCTGAAAATAGTTAAATATTACTATTTTCATTTTTTTTCTTGTTTGCACATTTGCACTGTTGCTTAAAAAGGTTGTGTGATTTTATTCACAAATAAAATTATTTGAAGGGAAATCATTTTTTTTTATCATTTGGAAATTAGATGCATTATTTTTGTATAATTTATGCTCCTTGAAAGGAAAAAGGTGCTCGTTTGATTGTGGGCCCTTCTCTGAATCCTAGGCTTTAAAAAAAATTCTCACGCATGTGCTATAAACAAATTTGGTAGGTATAGCATGTGTTTTGGGGCTGTAATTCTAACTATGCCTATTCAGTGTTGAAGACATATCTTCATAAATACCTTAGACCAGTGGTCTCCAAACTGTGTCCCTGGGCCCAGATGTTGCCCTTTGCTTGCTTTTATCCTGCTCTTGGGGCACTATTTTCATCCACTGACACCAATGAAAGTGCAGAATTCCTCCAATGACAACAAAAATGTGCTAGAATTCTTCCAAAGAACACCAAAGATGGGGCACAATTCCTCACAATGATACCAACAATGCGGCCAATTTCAACAAATGATAGTGATCAATTCTTCCCACTGACATCAAAAATGATGTGCTGTTTCAACTAATACCAAGGATGGGACATTTATTATTCCTACTGACATTGGGACCTATTCTAGTCTTAATGGCCACAGTCTGGCCCCCCTTAAGTCAAACGGACAGTATACTGGCCCTTTGTTAACAAAGTTTGGAGACCCCGGCCTTAGAATGTCATAAAAGTGGTTATTCTCGGGGTATTTGTACTTAACTGGTGTTTAGGGCCTCTAGCAATATGATAGGCAGTCAGTACATCAGGAATGATTGAAGACTCTATAAATTGGTTACACACAATGTTTTTGATTATTTTTTACTAAAGAAATTGAACAGAATAACTTTTTGCATAAAGTAAAATAAGGGGACAGCCAGATGTTGCTGAGTTCTGGGCTCCGAGGCTTCCCTCCAACTAGCAAAGTGTAGATCCCAAGCCCGCAGGAGTTCAGGGATGGGAATGGGGGGAGGGGGCGTAGTGGTAGATGGGCATAGGCCAATGTTGTATCCAGTTTCAAAGTGGTTGTCAGCTGCGCACCATCTTGAGCTGTGGTAGGGTTCATAGTTGTCAGCTGTTTGTTTTTCCTCGCTGCAGATTCAGAGTGCTTGCTTCCAACCCCAGTAGGCGCAGGCAGTAAAGGGCCCTCCTTCTCGCTGTGTCTGATGTGCCTGGGTTCTGAAGTTGCCATCTTCCTCAACTGCTCTGCATCTGTAAAAGTACAGATACATACAAATACATAAAGTACATATTAACATTGAGGTAAAATATTTCAATGTTAAATCTGACATTTCGACTTCTGCATATACATCAGTTAAATATATCATCTGTTCACCACCAGCTCCACAGTGAAGAAATGAATGTTGACATGACAATTCATTACTTATTAATTGTAAAGTTAAAATGCTAATCCAGCTGCTAATCTAGCCTCTGGATGGATGCAAAACATTTTTTTGGGGGATCCATACAGGGGCTAGAGAGGGTCTGTGAAGTGACCTATAATCAATCTGTAGGCCGTTTGCAAGTGATTCTGGATCACATCCGAGCAAAAGTATAGTGCTCAGATGAGCCATAAAATAAGTATGACCAAAAAGGGTTGTTCATACTTTGTTTCAATTATGATTTTTTTTGCGGTCTTCTGTAACCTAAGGGTCCTTTCACTCAAGCCGTGCCCGTTTTGACAGGCTCCGCTGCTCATCAGTGATCCATCCCTTAATCCCAGCTGAGCCGGTGGATGACAGGACAGCCTCTGCACTCCGTGCAGAAATGGACCTGTCAGAGCTCCATTCTCCTTTATGTGCGATCTGATGAACATGGACCGTCTGTCCGTGTTCAACAAATCCAATCCGCCAGATGGATGGAAAATAGAGTTTCCATCTGTCTGTGTTTAGCGGATCGGAGAGGATTGGATGTCAGCGGACATGTCACCGCTGACATCAGTCCCTCCATAGAGGACAATGGAGCGTCCGTTCAGGTCCGCCTGAAAAACTGACAGGCGGAGCTGAACGGTCCGTGCATGTGAAAGGACCCTAAATGAAAATTAGATTATGGAATCATTACATTTTTAATTGATCATAGTACATGACTACATTAAAACAAAAGTTTACGAAATAACATAAAAAACAAAAAAAAATCATAATCAGCTTGGTAGATGCAGCCTAGGTCCGATGATGCATCTGTCTCCTGCCGCTTATAAGACTGAGAAATGAGTGATCGAAGAATGTTATTCTTACAGTTCTCATTCTTCTGTGAGCAGAGAACGGTGACTGTCAGTTACCAGCTCTTTGCTCTACCCCTCCCACTAGAGCACAAAGCAGTGGAATGGGTCATGAGCAGCTGGTTCAGTCCCTCATTGAGAATCAGCCAGCTGTTGCTACTGAACCTTGGCGGATTACGACATAGAAGTGGGGATACTGGCAAATGGAACTGTCAGGTGAACGCAGGTCACAGGAGTGCAGAATCAAGTGCACTACTCTGACCCAAAAGAGACTTAAGGCAAAAAAGAGCTTTTGCCTCACTTCTTATTTAATGGTCTGAGGAATCTTCAGAGGCAGCCGGGAGTGCCGGTATTTCTGGTGGGAGATCATCATTGATGTGCAAGTCTACATTGTTTGCAAGAGCAATATTGTGTAGAATTGCACACACAATAATGATATCTGACACCAGTTCCGGAGAGTGCTGTAAAAACCCGCCAGTTTTCGACAGGCATCGGAATGTGGATTTCCACATTTCAAATGTCCTCTCGATAACTGAACGGGTACGGATATGTGCACTATTGTATCTAACCTCGGCCACGGTCTGAGGATTCGACAGAGGCGTCAGCAACCAAGATCGACATCCATACTCTGCGTCTCCTAGAACAACAAACAAAAATATCATAAGTAATATTCAACAATTAACATAAATAATAAATACATGTAAATTAACTTACCCACCAGCCAGCCTCTGGTATTTGTCCTCTTTCGAATCGTTCAAAGAGAGCTGACTGCCGCAGGATATGGCTGTCCTGGCAACTTCTGGGAAACCCAGATCTGATACTCATAATGCGCTGGTGGGAGTCTACCACCACCTGGACTTTAATAGAGTGGTAGCTTTTCCTGTTTTGGAATTGCTCCTCTCTATTATGTGGTGGTATCAGCGCAATATGAGTACAATCTATGGCTCCCAGGCAATTGGGCATTCCTCCCAACCTTCACCTCTTGCCACTCTTCATTGGTTCTAGGGAAATGGATGTACCTATCCATATGTCTCTTGATAGCTTTCAGAACCGGTTTCAGGAACCTAGAAAGACTAGGACGACTAATTCCAATGATGCGAGCACATGACGGTGGAAAGTTACCCGTAGCCAGATAGTTTAGGACAGCCAATAACCTGACAATGGCAGGGATAGCTTGTGTTCTTCTTGTCAGGGTATCAATTTTGTCTGATATGAGGTGGTAAACCTCCATGACCCCCTGACGGTTCAGCCGAAACATGTCCTCAACATCATTGTCAGACAGCTCATCCAGGAACACACGAGGCTGTCTGAGCCTAACATTTGTGATCCTATCCTGTGAAATACGAACAGCTGCTGCTGCGACAGCTGTTACAGCTAAAAGTAAGATGGTCTCCTCTATATCCATTAGTGCTGTCTGAAATAAATAATTATGATAATATATATCAGACTTCAAAAATGTTGTATCATTTTGCTAACTATTATGCATATAATACATATATATAGATATATATTTGTGTGTGTGCATATATTTGGATATATATATGGCAGTACAGAGTTATGGAGTTACAGAGATGTGATGGTGTGGAGGTTGTGTGGTGAGGGGGGCCCCAGTTTGGGGGGGTTAACCTGGCCAGGGAGAGCTTGGGTGTAGCCAGGAGGTGGAAGATCCTGGTGGCAGACACAAGGGAGCGGAAAAGACAGCGGAGAGAAAGAGAGCACTATCTGGAGAGATCTCTGAGAGGAACTACAAGTTACAGTGGTGAGTGACACACAACCAGTGGAAACTGTAGAAGCATGCCGGAGCAGATTGGGATGAGAGACAGTCTGAGAAGGATGCTGAAGTCAGTCAGGAACTGTGGTGTCATGTTGGCAGAGGAGAGGACCGGTGCAGCCAGGCTGGCTGCTGGAGTCCTGAACAGGGTGGGCTGGGAGCAGTAGTCCATCAGGCCAGCTAGCACAATAGAACAGTTCTTTCTGTCCAAACAACGGGGATCCACTATCCCTACCTGTAATGGGTGGACAGGAGGCCGTGCTAATCTGCGGCAGGCCTCACATGTGCTAGCTGGGCCAGAGGTGAAGAGAAAATGGAGGCTAGCAAATTTCCTTCCAGGCCGCAGGAGTAATGCAAGCAGTGTGCAGGAGTGAGAGAAAGGAGTGTAATGCATATAGGCATGGGTTTGAAAAAAAGATGGAAGCACTGCATTATTTCCAGGTGAGAAAAGGACAACATGATAACATTCTTTTGGTTACGCTGTGCAATGAGACACCTAGCTAACAGATGCCCTCTTTGAAGCTCAGTAAACTCTGACATAACTCTGTATTACTAGCAGCATATGTGCTGAATTAAGTGAGCCTTCCCACCGCAAAAGAATGTCAGTCGGTCAGGCATAGGCACCCCCCCCCGGGTTGGTTAGGTTACAGGCATCCCCCCGGGTTGGTTAGGTCACAAGCACCCCTCCCCCCTGGGTCGGTCATGTCACAGGCACCCCTCCCCCGCTGGGTTGGCAATGTCACAGGCACCCCTCCACCGCTGGGTCGGTCATGTCACAGGCACCCCTGCCTCCCTGGTGGGCCACCAGCCATGCACTCACCCCAACTAGCTCCTGGGCAGAGCTTTCTCCGGGCAGCGGCTTCGTCCTGCGTCTCTTCCTCCTCGAATACCCCTGTGTTTCCTCCTCTGTGACCAATAGGATCGCTTCTGCTCTTGGGTGATGGGTGTCAGAAGCCACATCCAGATTGGACGGGAGTATCAGGAAGACAATAGTGAATATCAATTCACTATTGTCACACAAGTGGGTGTGCTCAGGGCACAGTGTTCAGTGCTCTGCACCACAAGCCCACCATTTTTTAAGACAATTAGAGCCTCATGCTCTAATTATGTGCTTGTAAAAAAAAAAAAAAAAATTGGAATCAATGCGTCTGGCACCCTGCATGTAGATTAGGGCCCGGGCTCATGGATTGTGGGGGCGGTGGCCCTGCATTCCATATGGAGGGGTTGCCACAGTACACTGTGTGTGTGTGTGTGTGTGTGTGTATATACATATACATATATATATATATATATATATATATATATATATATATGTATACATATATATATAAGATTTATACACACACTCATGTACAAAAAGTGTGTATCAAAATTTTAAAAAAAAAATAATATATATATATATATATATATATATATATATATATGTATATACAGTGTACAGTGGCAACCCATCCATATGGAATGCAGGGGCACCCCCCCAATCCATGCACCCGGCCCCCAATCTACATGCTGGGTGCCGGACGCATGGATTCCAAATTATATATTTTTTTTTTACAAGTACATGATTACAGCATGTTAACACACATTGTATAAGATATATACAGTGTGTGTATATATATATATATATATATATATACACATGTGTGTGTGTGTGTGTATATATATATATATATATATATATATATATATGTGTGTGTGTGTGTGTATATATA
>BLSH010510131.1:148137-165168 GCA_018402905.1 Glandirana rugosa
CCCCCCCCCCCCCCCCCAAAAAAAAGTGCCAAATGTGGCAGTGGAGGGTGCAAATGAATGGAGCTTAGCCTTTTGAGTGGAGCTCCTCTTTGACGTTGTGGATTGCTACATTCTGACATGTTGCAATGCTTATTGAAATGTCATGTTTCTTCTGCATTTGTTATTGCTTTGTAAGTACATTTAATATACCTGATGCTTTACTAAAATAAACATATTAGACATGAAAGACACATATATTTCTATTATTAGTTAAAATGTAACTAAACAAAAAGCATAAGAATGTATCTAAAACCAAACTTAGTTGTGGTGTGGAAAGGTAAGAACCTTGGTCAAGCTTTTGATGTTGTGCGTCCCTGCTGGAGATATTCACTATTTGTCCTGATGACCATTGTCAATGGGACAGAATGTTTTGGGAAATCTAAAATTGTAGAGTTGTCACCAGAACAGTATGTGAGGGAAAATCTTCCACATGAAACACCTGTTCCAGTGACAACAATCTAGAGGAAGGGGTTTTCCCGGACTTAAGGGTAATTTATCTTGCTTCCTGTTGATTTTCCCCCTGGAGGTCAGATCTGTCTGAAGTCCCACCACACATAGGAAGGTATATTACTATCTGTCACTATTGTATACTCCTTTTACCCATCTTGCTGCTATATGGCAGCCGCATAGGCTTATAGATGGTATCACTAAGATTTGTACTACATACCTAACCAGTAGGGTAATTAAATGTATATGTGCATACATAGATGCATATACAGTAGCTCACAAAAGTGAGTACATCCCTCACATTTTTGTAAATATTTTATTGTATCTTTTCATGTGACAACACTGAAGAAATGACACTTTGCTACAATGTAAAGTAGTGAGTGTACAGCTTGTAGAACAGTGTAAATTTGCTGTCCCCTCAAAATAACTCAACACACAGCCATTAATGTCTAAACCTCTGGCAACAAAAGTGAGCACACCCCTAAGTGAAAATGTCCAAATTGGGCCTAATTAGCCATTTTCCCTCCCTGGTATCATGTGACTCGTTAGTGTTACAAGGTCTCAGGTGTGAATGGTGAATGAGGTCTAACAGGACAGGTTCCAGTCAGAACAGGCCTCACCATGGTCGACCAAAGAAGTTGAGTGCATGTGCTCAGCGTCATATCCAGAGGTTGTCTTTGGCAATAGACGTATGAGTGCTGCCAGCATTGCTGCAGAGGTTGAAGGGGTGGGGAGTCAGCCTGTCAGTGCTCAGACCATACGCCACACACTGCATCAAATTGGTCTACATGGCTGTCATCCCAGAAGGAAGCCTCTTCTAAAGATGATGCACAAGAAAGCCCGCAAACAGTTTTCTGAAGACAAGCAGACTAAGAACATGGATTACTGGAACCATGACCTGTGGTCTGATGAGACCAAGATACATTTATTTGGTTCAAATGGTGTCAAGCGTGTTTGGCGGCAACCAGGTAAAGAGAGAGAAAGACAGGCATGGTGGTGGGAGTGTCATGGTCTGGGGCTGCATGACTGCCAGCACTGGAAAGCTATAGTTCATTGAGGGAACCATGAATGCCCACATGTACTGTGACATGCTGAAGCAGAGCACGATCCCCTCCCTTCGGAGACTGGGCCGCATGGCAGTATTCCAACATGATAACGACCCCAAACACACCTCCAAGTCAAACAGTGACTAGCTAAAGAAGCAGAGGGTAAAGGTGATGGACTGGCCAAGCATGTCTCCAGACCTAAACCCTATTGAGCATCTGTGGGGCATCATCAAACGGAAGGTGGAGGAGCACAAGGTCTCTAACATACACCAGCTCCATGATGTCATCATGGAGGAGTGGAAGAGGACTCCAGTGGCAACCCGTGAAGCTCTGGTGAACTCCTTGCCCAAGAGGGTTAAGGCAGTGCTGGGAAATAAAGGTGGCCACACAAAATATTGACACTTTGGGCCCAATTTGGACATTTTCACTTAGGGGTGTACTCACTTTTGTTGCCAGAAGTTTAAACATTAATGGCTGTGTGTTGAGTTATTTTAAGGGAACAGCAAATTTACACTGTTATACAAGCTGTACACTCACTACTTTCAATTGTAGCAAAGGGGTTGGTTTACTAAATCTGCAAAATCTGGTGCAGCTGTGCATGGTAGCCAATCAACTTCTAACTTTAGCTTGTTTAATTAAGCTTTGACAACATAACCTGGAAGCTGATTGGTTTCTGTGCAGAGCTGCACCAGATTCTGCACTCTAACGTTTTAGTAAATCAACCCCAATGTGTCATTTCTTCAGTGTTGTCACATGAAAAGATAGAATAAAATATTTACAAAAAATTGAGGGGTGTACTCACTTTTGTGAGTTACTGTATATATATTCCTTACACTCCCCTGGTCGTTTGTCCTTTCTATGCACAGATCTTATAGGAATACACTATGTTAACTGGTAGTGCTGCTGGAAGTTTTACAACAGGAGAAATTTTCCCTCCTGCTGGGGATCGCCGGCTGTGTACAGTGTTCCCTCCTTTTCTGATGTGGTGTGCCATTTTTGGTCTCTTTCATGCTGGGTTTCTCCACATGAGCCCTGCTGTGATCACTTGGTATCCATCCATCCATCCGATTATGGGAGATTCTGGGCTGATATATTGGATGTAAATCTGTGTATAGAAATGGGAAAAAAGGAGAGATACTGCGCTACCCTAATGAATATAGAAAAAAGCAGCCAGCACAACAATAAAACCAGTATTGTATGAATCAAAATGAGCTAAAGTGCAGCGCTATATTATGCTTGTTAGCATTAACATCACACAGTGTAAAAGTTTTAAAAGTTATCATAAATCAACAGTGCAAGAGAAAAAGTGCTAAAGTGTCCATATAGGGTGAAAAAAGGAGAGAACTCTTGATTAATCTATTTTGATGAATGTTTTCTTCTTGCCGTGGGATAAATATGTTACAAGTCCATATAAAGTGCACTATCCACCCACATGCAGTGTGGACCTCCACCAAAGGAATGATTAAATACCCTTACCAGAATAATTCTGGGTACGCGTATAACATCAATAAAGACTTCAAGGGAAACTTGTCAGATATCTGCTGGATCCTCGTCACATGAACCGTATCCACCACTCCACATATAAAGAGTAGGTATCATTCAAAGCAGGACCTCCAAAGTATTATGGCTTGTGAAAGGTATAGTAGCTGGTTGTATCAAACTGCAGGTTATTGAAGCTATTCATCAGTGATGGGACAACAATGAGGCATCAGAAGCCCGAAGCGATGAGCCAGACCAGAACATGGAGGGTACCGAGCCGCGATACAACCAGCTACTATACCTATACCACCTGACTTAAACCACAGAAGAAGGACCCTGGGAGGTCTGAAACATGTCAGGTGTCAATGTCTGGAACAGTCATCGGCGAACCCCGCTTCTATGCCTAGGGGTATATACTGCTCGATATCCAGTACGTTAATGTTGGGTACATGCTATTATGCTTCCTATTTTTTTTTGTATTTGTATGTTGCATACCTATATGTATCTTTTTGTATAATATTTTTTTTTTTGTACCTTTAAACACTTGGTCCGTCCTGCAAAATCCGTGAAGGGTATTTGCGTCATGCTCTTATAATTGATAAAAAAAAATAGAGAACATTAAAAAATAATCAGGGAAAACAACAAAATATTCCATGGTAGATGGTAAAAAAACCACACAATTTATCAACATTTAAATGTCTAAAAATTACTGAACTTTAATGAAAATCAATCTTTCTGTGTGACTGACTAGATTAATACTAGCTAAAAAGAAAGCATCCATCTTAATAATAAGCTAAATCAGGAGAACATAGCGTTATGACAAAAGTTAGCTATATACAGTATATATATGGCATACACATTTGTTCCAGAGGTTTTCTCATGCTTAGCTTACTCACAGCATCATTTTGGGTACTTTAGCACCACCTCATGGAGAAGTACAGTTATTGACTCTTAGCCATTTTAAAAGGATCAGTAAGTCAATTAAATTTGATTTAATTAAGTTATCAGTTACATTTTCAAATGCAGATGAGAATGTCACAAATTTACCAAAACAGGCACTATCACAAATGGCTAAGTTCAATCGGTAGCTGGAAAGATGAATAGTACTTTATAAAATGTATATTATAAGTTTCAAATCTGATCACATCAAATTCAAAGATGCTAATTCAAATTCAAAGATGCTACCTTAAAAAAAAAAAAAGTTGTGGATTTACTAAAGGGGTAGAGACGGTTCACTTTGCAAAGGAGAAATAAAAGAAATCTAAAAGAACATTTATCACAGGCACCTCATTAGATGATTGAAGTGTACAGAGTTTCACTTTATTTACTGAGAACATTATCTAGTCCTTTAGCCAATCAATCCCAATATGTTATATGAGGTGAAAGAACACCCCCCAGTTCGGTTTGCACCAGAACAGGCAAAAAATTAGTGCGAACCCTAGTAAAGCCAATGGAACAGAAACATGAAATATCAAAAGTATTGATTTTAAAGGCTTATATGCAAGTTATTGCCCTAAAAAGTATATGGATACCTGGGTACTGCTCTAGGGGACATGTATCATTGCAAAAAAAAAAAGTTTTTAAAACAATCGTTTCAGGAGCAGTGATTTTAATAATGATTAATGTGAAAAAATAAAAATGAAATATTCCTTTAGATACCATGCCTGGGGGGGCCCCCTTAGTCTGCCTGTAAAGTGGGGCATCTGTGTGATGTTTAGAACAGTGCCGCAGCAGAATGACATTTCTAAAGAAAAAAAATAATTTAAACTTGCTCGTGGCTGTAATGTATTGCCGGCTCCCATAGATAAAAAAATTACGTGAGGTTCCCCCCTTCCCACCACAGTCCATACCAGGCCCTTCCAGTCTGCTTCAAATTTTAAGAGAAACTCCACGTCACAATTTAAAAAAAAATTTAAGTGGGCCCCCCCAAAATCCATACCAGACCCTTATCCGAGCATGCAGCCCGGCCGGGCAGGATGGGGGGGAACGAACGAGCGCCCTTTAACAAGGGGGCCCCCAGATCCCGCTTCCCCCATGTCAATGGGTATCAGGTACATTGTACCCGACCCATTCACCAAAAAGCTGTGAAATGTAAAAAAAAAACAAGAGCCGGTTTTTGACAAGTGTTTTATTTAAAAAAAATAGCACTGTCTTCCAGATCTGTCTTCTCCCAGTGCCGTCTTCTTCCTGAGCTGTCTTCTCCCATGTCCCTGTCTTCTTCCTCGCCGCTGCTGTCTTCCTCCTCGCTGCTGGTTACCCGCTGAAAACAAAAAAGACTCTCTTCTCCTGATGCTGTCCATTGTGACATCCTCCGCTTTATGACAGCTCTTATGTACCCATGGGACATGGCCATCCGATGACGTCACCCGGAGAGCCCGCCCCCTTGTGATATCACACGGCTATATAAGAGATGTCAGGCAGCAGGAGACGTCACAATGGAGGAAGACAGCACCAGGAGAAGAGTGTCTTCTTTGTTTTCAGCGGGTAACTGGTGGCAAAGAAGAATACAGTGATGGTGAGGAAGAAGACAGCGGAACAGGAGAAGATTGCACCGGTAGAGACGGATCAGGGACAAGATGGATTGGGGAGAAGACAGAGCTATTTTTTTAATAAAGGGCTTTTTTGGTGAATGGGTAGGGGTACAAAGTGATTTGGGGGGACCCCAAAGCACCCTCCCCATGTTGAGGGCATGTGGCTTGGTATGGTTCAGGATGGGAGGTGATCACTCGCCCCCCCCATCCTGACCTGCCTGGTTGCATGCTTGGATAAGGATCTGGTATGGATTTTGAGGGGACCCACACGCCATTTTAAAAAAAAAATTGTTACGGAGTTCCCCTTAAAATCCATACCAGACCTGAAGAGCCTAGTATGGATTTTGGGGGGATCCCCACGCCATTTTGTTTTTTATATTTTGGTGCGGAGTTCCCCTTAAAATGCATACCAGACCTGAAGGGCCTGGTAAGGATTTTGGGGGACCCCCATGCCATTTTAAAAAAAAAAATTGCCCCTAGGTTCTCCTTCACCACTTCAATAGACTGTGTTATATATACTACACTGACTTCTCCATTGTATTATATATATATACTACAATGACTGCACTTTGTACTCTGAACCGATATATATAAACTATACGAACTGCACTATATACTCTGAACTGCAATATATATACTATGTGGACTGCACTATATACTCTGAACTGATATATATATATATATATATATATATACTATGCGGACTGCACTATATACTCTGAACTGCAAAATACAGTATCTCACAAAAGTGAGTACACCCTCACATTTTTGTAAATATTTTATTATATCTTTTCATGTGACAACACTGAGAAAATTACACTTTGCTACAAAGTAAAGTAGTGAGTGTACAGCTTGTATAAATTTGCTGTCCCCTCAAAATAACTCAACACACATCCATTAATGTCTAAACTGCTGGTAACAACAGTGAGTACACCCCTAAGTGAAAATGTCCAAATTGGGCCCAAAGTGTCAATATTTTGTCTGGCCACTATTATTGTCCAGCACTGTCTTTACCCTCTTGGGCATGGAGTTCACCAGAGCTTCACAGGTTACCTCTGGAGTCCTCTTCCACTCCTCCATGACGACATCATGGAGCTGGTGGATGTTAGAGACCTTGCGCTCCTCCACCTTCCATTTGAGGATGCCCCACAGATGTTCAATAAGGTTTAGGTCTGGAGACATGCTTGGCCAGTCCATCACCTTTACCCTCAGCTTCTTAAGCAAGGCAGTGGTCATCTTGGAGGTGTGTTTTGGGTCGTTATCATGTTGGAATACTGCCCTGCGGCCCAATCTCCGAAGGGAGGGGATCATGCTCTGCTTCAGTATGTCACAGTACATGTTGGCATTCATGGTTCCTTCAATGAACTGTAGCTTCTCAGCACTCATGCAGCCCCACGCCATGACACTCCCACTACTACGATTGACTGTAGGCAAGACACACTTGTCTTTGTACTCCTTACCTGTTTGCCACCACGCGCTTGACATCATCTGAACCAAATAAGTTTATCTTGATCTCATCAGACATGTCCTTAGTCTGCTTGTCTTCAGCAAACTGTTTGCTGGCTTTCTTGTGTATTATCTGTAGAAGAGTGTTCCCTATGGGACGACAGCCATGCAGACCAATTTGATGCAGTGTGTGGCGTATGGTCTGAGCACTGACAGGCTGACCCTCCCCCCCCCCCGCCCCCACCACCCCTTCAACCTCTGCAGCAATGCTGGCAGCACTCATATGTCTATTTCCCAAAGAAAATTCTTTATATTTTTTTGGTTAAACTAAATGGACTTGTGTCTTTTTTCAGCCTGACTAACTATGTAACTATGTAGTCCAATTAAAGGTAGGAACACACCGCTCAAGCCGACAGCCAGACCCACGTAGGTGCACGCCCCGGCTCGCCACTGCATTGCATGTAGACTCAAAAGGAAGGGTGGGCGGCACTCCACAAATACATTTTAGTAGCTTGAAATTTTATTCATCAAATAGCCATGTACAGGAAAGGAGGTAGACACGTTTCACTTGTACACCATAAGCGTAATCATTACAAAGACAGTACACAAATGATCAGCTGTTTGAGGCTTCAGACTCAAAAAGTCACATCCCCCTCAGCTGATGACAATTAGCATAATTATGCACAGCACCTGAACATGCGAAACAATGAAAAACAACCCTGTTTAAAAACATATATAGATAACATTGTGCATAAAAGATACATAATGTCCCATATTCCAAGAACATATACAGAAAAGAACAATATTTTTTCTATTGTATTAACATCGTTGCCAAAAATTTGCTACATATGGTTTCATAGGCAAACAATTTTAAGATGGTGATCCCATGCAACAATGTAAGTAAAAATATATAAACAACCACATATACACCGACCACCACATAGGGCAGTTACAAAACATGCATATACAATTGAGACAAAAAATCTAAATAAAATATAACATAGAGAATCAAATCTTTTAATATAGGTGTGATCCGCATGTATATTAATGTATAGTATATAAATTGTGGTGGTACATAAACTGGATAAGATCCCAAATTCATCCCTGGACGGCAAGCAGCAACATATAAAAAATATATATCCTAATTGATTTATATACTAATGCTTAATTGTTGCTGCATGCAGTCTCAGTTCACATACCTGGGATGCTGACACAAACCTGGATTTTGATAGTACTTTTTTTTTTATAAAAATATATTTATATGTGAAAAATAAACTAGACCGACCAATCCGATTGGCTAAAAATTGTATGTATATGTCCCAACAAATACAACGAGTTAAAAAGATCAAGACAAATCTAGGCAAATGTGCAATAGCCACAACAAGTGGCATTCTGCTTCAAAAATAGATCATATTTTTCAGTCAGATCGTCCTGTCTATGGGGCAAAATCTGTAACCATTACTAACAACCATTCCAAAGCAATGCTCACTGGGAAGATATCACCACTACACAAGCTGCGAACACCGCAACAAACACCCGTCTGATATGCCTGGGATGCTTACATAGATCTAGATTTCTATCCATAAACTACACCGACCGATCCAATCGGCTATAGACACCTCAAAAAATTATATGTGTATGTCCCAACGACTACAATGAGTTGGAAAAATTCAAACAGGTCTAGGAAGATGATCAAAAGTCACAGTAGGTAGCACTCTACTTTAAATTTTAAGCTAGATCATATGGGAATTGTTTTATCAATCAGATCTTCCTGTCTATGGGGCAAAATTCCAAACCATTGCTAACAACTGTCCAAGAGCGATACTTAGTGCAAACAGTGCTCACTCTACACACAGACACCACAACAGACACTCGTCCGATCCTTTGTAACATACAGAACAATAAATATATAGGACACGTGTGTCAAGGGACTACAGCGATTCAAAACAATTTTCAAAAACAGTTCTAGGCGGGTGATCAGTATCTGCAACAAATGGCACTCTACTTAGATCATATAAGAGTAGTTGTGCAGTCAAATCGTCCTGTGAATGGGGGGTAAATCCCAAACCATTGCTCATAGCCATCCAAAGGCAACACTCAATCAGATAGTCCTATGTGTGAGGGAAAATCAAGCCATTATTCGTAGCCGTCCAAATCGATACTCAGTTAAAAATGCCTCTACTGCACATGCCACAAGACACCGCAAAAGGCACCCGTCCAGTCCCTATGGCATGGAGAGCAGTAGATGTATGGGACATATACCAAAAAAACCCTCACTCTTGTGACATATATTAATCAAATTCATGTGAGACTAAAGTATAAGAAGAAAGAAAGAAAAGCAAGCCCTCTGAATGTATATGACTAGAATTGCACCGACAGCGACCATATACAATGATCGGTAGTAAACCACTACAAATACCTGCATCCGACCAAGTACCCATATTATTGTATCCACTCCCCTACCGACAAAAAGAAAAAAAAAAAGAAAAATAATGCAGGGCTACTGAAATTGCTACACTTAGTGCAAAAACCTAAAAGGCAGACCAATAATAATCAAAATCAAGATCCATTATTTATTTTTATTATAGTGTACATCATATATGGATATCTATCCATTAGGAAAATGGGACATGTGTCAGTGTGATGTAAAGAAGGCCAACAGTCCGTCTCCTCTATATTGTGATAAAGGGATATCCATCAACTGAAGTCGTAACATATGTTTGGACACAAAATAAACCTCTTCTTGATCAGCACAATGTCCGATCTTATTGTTACGATATGTAGCTCCTAACAAATGCAGCATCCTAGAGAGAGGAGGCACAGTGCCCATGCATTAATATACTAAAATGAAATAAACCAATAAACCAGCACATGCACATGTATTCCCTAAATCACAAGGATGTACTTCAAGGGAGGGGGGAGGGAGAGAGGAAAAAAAGGGGGGGGGGAGAGACAGGGAAGATAAGGTGAAATCAGACTAAGTTCCAAGTTGTAAGATTGTGGATTTACAAACATATGTGTGTAGGAAGTAAGTAATCTGTACTAACTCATAAAAATGGGTGATATCCCATTCATAGTTCAAGCCATATGGAATACGAGCTTTGAAATAAAAAATCCAAAAAGCTTCTCTCCTACAAAACAGTTTGAAAATATTGCCTCCCCTTTTAGGCAAAACCACTTTCTCCAAGATTTGTATAAAACGATCAAATTTTAGGTTCTTTGTTGGTAGAATTAGATCGTACAATTTCTCCCCCCAATAATGTGGTCACAACAACGACAACCAGTACTACCACAATGAAAATTGCCTCTGAAGTGTAACCAAGTATAGGGCTGTTTCTTTGTGGGTTCAAACAGATTTGGGGACACCCAGTGTGGGGGTTCGTCTAGATACTATGTTGACGCCATCTTTCAAAAGGTCAGCACAAGTGGAATCCTCATGGAGAATAGGCAAATCCTTATGTATAATAGTTCTGATTTCACCAAATTCTGAACTAAATGGGGTACTCAAATTTAACCCTTTGTTGAATGTATTGTTTTCCCCACATGTAGCCCTTCCATTCCTTCTCTTACCCCTCAACAAATGAATCCTATCTGTAGAGTTGACAATATGGATGGCCCCATCCAGCATCCACCGGGGGTAACCCCTAGCAAGGAAACGTTGGTACAAAGCTGCAGACTGTTTGGTATAGGCATCCTGTGTACTGCATATCCGACGAACTTTCAAAAATTGACCCACAGGTATTCCTTTAATTGTGTATCGGGTGTGTCTGGAATCTGCTCTCAATAAGGTGTTGCCAGATAGTGGCTTTCTATAGAGATCTGTGGGGATTTGAGAGTTTGTTGCGATCAAACGGACATCCAAAAAATCAATCAAATGTTTATCACTATGTCCGGTGAATCACAAGTTCATCTCATTCTCATTCAAATATCCCATCCTGTCGTCTACAACGAAGATCAAATCATCTATATAACGAAAATAAAGACTTATATGATCTCTAAACGGGTTCATGGATCCATAGATGTGCGAGTGCTCCCACCAACCCATAAAGAAGTTGGCCAGCGACGGGGAAAACTTGGCCCCCATCGCTGCCCCCCTCCGTTGTATAAAAAAATCTCCATTAAACACAAAAAAATTATGGGAGAGTAGGTAGTGAAACACATCAAGGATAAAGACACGTATTTCCAAATTGAAACAAGAATACAGATCTAAGTAGAAATGAACCGCTTTTGCTGCTAAATTGTGAGGGATGCAAGAATAGAGACAACTTACGTCACAGGTGACCCAAACTGAACTGGGATTCCACTCCAGGCTGTTAGTGATATGCAGGAGATGATTGGTGTACTTTAAGAAGCTGGGCAGCTGCTGGACAAAAGGTTGTAAAATACCATCCAGCCATTGACCCAGCCTCTCATTGAGAGATCCAATCCCTGCTATAATTGATCTAGCTTGTAGAGGTGATAAACCCTTATGGGTCTTGGGAAGGTGGTGAAAGATAGGGGTGATGGGGTGAGGAGGTATCAAACTTTCTTGCAAAGAGGAATCAAAAATCCCCAAAGCACCTCCCTCTTTGACCAACAGATTCAAAGCCATTTTAAACGTTTAGTGGGATTGGCAGTGAGCCTGTGATAGGTATGGGTGTCTGCCAGCTGTCTTTCAGCCTTCTCCCTATATGCATCAGAGCTCATAATGCCAACCAGACCCCCTTTATATGAGTTTCTGATTGTTATTGTGGTGTCATCCTCCAAACTTTTTAAAGCTGTCCTCTCTTGGGGGGTCAAGTTGTCCCTAAAGCCACCCCTGTCATTAGAGACTCTCTGAGCTAAACTTGTGAGACCTCTCTCTACTAATTTTTGGAAACGGTCCATTTCTGGACATCTGGCAGCTATAGGATAAAAGTCAGATCTACCTTTGGAAATCAATACATTGGGAGCCCGTTTATTTTCTATAGGGGGACCAACAGCACCCCCTTCCCAGGATAGATCTTCTAATTCACTGAACGTACATAATTCCCTAAATGTACTCCCCACAACAGGTGTATCAACAGTGAAATTATTCTCATTGTCATTATTTTTATCCTGTTCAGTCAAATAATAAGGTTTTTATGGATAAAATCCTAATAAATCTATTAATGTCCAGCACTGTGTCAAAAATATTGAAATGCCTTGAAGGGCAAAAGTTCAGACCCTTGGACAGCAAGTTAATTTCACTTACAGTCAATGTTTTTTCAGACAAGTTTAGAACATTGGATATACCTGTCAGTTCTTGCGGGTTTGGTTTCATATGGGGTAACGATTGGTAGCTTGTTTTATTTCTTCGCCCCCCCCCCCTGGTTTTCTTGTGTCTTCCTGTTTCTTCTTTTTGTAAGGCTTCCTTTTTCTTTGCCAATTTTTTTTGTTCAAGGGTGTAGTAACGCCAGGTGTCTTCTTAGACGTAGATCCAGTGCTTTATGTGTGATCTGAGTCAGAGGATACAACAGATTCTTCCATATACTTCATTTCAGGCTCTGAGAAACTGACATGTCTGCCAGAATGACTCCTGTTACACTCTCTTTTCCACACATATACCAGGTTGGTGTCATAATCCAGTTTATCTCTCAACATCTTTTCTTTTTTATTTTCTATAATGTCCTTCTCCAAACTGTTAAGTCTCTCATTTAGCATTCTGTCCAAATCCTTAAAATCAGCAGACTCTTGCAGGGGTTTTATTACATTCTGTAAACGTATGATTTCAGTTTGCATCATATCCATCTCTGTTTGTTTAGAAGATATTATAATGTTCATAAGTGCAATGGAACAAGCAGATAGTGTGTCCGTCCGTCTTTTTTTTGCGATCCTCATCAAACAATTCAAACGTGGGAAATTTTCTGATGCGCAACCCCCTGGGTATACATTCCAAAGCAACATATTCTGACAGCATACATGATTCCCAATAGGCTCTTATTTCCCTACTCATTACCTTCTCTAATTTTCTGAATAAAATTCTTGTAGAGCTCAGGTTGCCCTCTACACTGCTGGTCAAAGTGTTGCGGGTATCTAACCTGAATGGGTTGTCCGACAGCTGTCTGAATGTCCGACTGACCTGTAGATCCTGGCTATGAGTCATTATGCTGCTGGCTGTGCTGTCCAAATCTGCTGGGCAGGTGTGTTAAAAGCGAGAGCCAACAGTCCAATTAAAGGTAGGAACACACCACTCAAGCCGACAGCCAGACCCATGTAGGTGCACGCCCCGGCTCGCCACCGCATTGCATGTAGACTCAAAATGAAGGGTGAGCGGCACTCCACAAATAAATTTTAGCAGCTTGAAATTTTGTTCATCAAATAGCCATGTACAGGAAAGGAGGTGGATGCGTTTCACTCGTACACCACAAGCTTAATCATTACAAAGACAGTACACAAATGATCAGCTATTTGAGGTTTTTAGACTCAAAAAGTCACATCCCCCTCTAAAACAGCTGATGACAATTAACATAATTATGCACAGCACCTGAACATGTGAAACAATGAAAAACAACCCTGTTTAAAAATATATATAGATAACATTGTGCATAAAAGATACATAATGTCCCATATTCCAAGAACATATACAGAAAAGAACAATATTTTTTCTATTGTATTAACATCGTTGCCAAAAATTTGCTACATATGGTTTCATAGGCAAACAATTTTAAGATGGTGATCCCATGCAACAATGTAAGTAAAAATATATAAACAACCACATACACACCGACTACCACACAAGGCGGTTACAAAACATGCATATACAATTGAGACAAAAAATCTAAATAAAATATAACATATAGAATCAAATCTTTTAATATAGGTGTGATCCGCATGTATGTTAATGTATAGTATATAAATTGTGGTGGTACATAAACTGGATAAGATCCCAAATTCATCCCTGGACTGCAATCAGCAACATATAAAAAATATATATCCTAATTGATTTATATAACAATGCTTAATTGTTGCTGCATGCAGTCTCCGTTCACATACCCGGGATGCTGACACAAACCTGGATTTTGAGAGTACTTTTTTTTTTTTTGTTTATAAAAATATATATATAAGTCAAAAATAAACTACACCAACCAATCTGATTGGCTACAAATTTTATGTGTATGTCCCAACAAATACAATGAGTTAAAAAGGTCAAGACAAATCTAGGCAAATGTGCAATAGCCACAACAAGTGGCATTCTGCTTCAAACTAGATCGTATTAGAGCCGCTTTTTCAGTCAGATCGTCCTGTCTATGGGGCAATATCCCAAACCATTACTAACAACCATTCCAAAGCAATGCTCACTGGGAAGATATCACCACTACACGTGCTGCGAACACCGCAACAAACACCCATCTGATATGCCCGGGATACTTACATAGATCTAGATTTCTATCCATAAACTACACCGATCAATCCGTTAGGCTGTAGACACCTCACAAAATTATATGTGTATGTCCCAACGACTACAATGAGTTGGAAAAATCCAAACAGGTCTAGGTAGATGATCAAAAGCCACAGTAGGTGGCGCTCTACTTTAAATTTTAAGCTAGATCATATGGGAATCGTTTTATCAATCAGATCTTCCTGTCTGTGGGGCAAAATTCCAAACCATTGCTAACAACCGTCCAAGAGCGATACTTAGTGGAAACAGTACTCACTCTACGCACGCTCCAGGCACCACAACAGACACCCATCCGATCCTTTGTAACATACAGAACAATAAATATATAGGACACATGTGTCAAGGGACTACAGCGATTCAAAACAATTTTCAAAAACAGATCTAGGCGGGTGATCAATATCCGCAACAAATGGCACTCTACTTAGATCATATAAGAATAGCTGTGCGATCAAATTGTCCTGCGAATGGGGGGTAAATCCCAAACCATTGCTCATAGTCATCCAAAGGCAATACTCAATCAGATAGTCCCATGTGTGAGGGGAAATCAAGCCATTACTCATAGCCATCCAAAGCGATACTCAGTGAAAAATGGCTCCACTGCACATGCCACAAGACACCGCAACAGGCACCCATCCAGTACCTATGGCATGGAGAGTAGTAGATTTATGGGACATATACCAAAAAAACCCTCACTCTTGTGACATAAATTAATCAAATTCATGTGAGACTAAAGTATAAGAAGAAAGAAAGAAAAGCAAGCCCTCTTAATGTATATGACTAGAATTGCACCGACAGCGACCATATACAATGATCGGTTGTAAACCACTACAAAAACCTGCATCCGACCAAGTACCCATATTATTGTATCCACTCCCCAACCGACAAAAAAAAGAAAAAATAATGCAGGGGTTCTCAAATTGCTACACTCCGTGCAAAAACCTAAAAGGCAGACCCATAATAATCAAAATCAAGATCCATTATTATTGTAGCCTCTGGATAAGACGCTGAGCAGGTGCACCTAACTTCTTTGGTTGACCATGGCGCGGTCTGTTCTGAGTGGAACCTGTCCTGTTAAACCTCTGTATGGTCTTGGCCACCGTGCTGCAGCTCATTTTCAGGGTATTGACAATCTTCTTATAGCCTAGGCCATCTTTATGTAGAGCAACATATTTTTTTTCCGATCCTCAGAGAGTTCTTTGCCATGAGGTGCCATGTTGAACTTCCAGTGACCAGTATGAGAAAGTGAGAGCAATAACACCAAATTTAACACACCTGCTCCCCATTCACACCTGAGACCTTGTAACACTAATGAGTCACATGACACCGGGGAGGGAAAATGGCTGCATGGGCCCAATTTTGGACATTTTCACTTAGGGGTGTACTCGCTTTTGTTGCCAGCAGTTTAGAAATTAATGGCTGTGTGTTAAATTTCTTTGAGGGGACAGCAAATTTATACTGTTATACAAGCTGTACACTCACTACTTTACATTGTAGCAAAGTGACATTTCTTCAGTGTTGTCTCATGAAAGGTATAATAAAATATTTACAAAAATGTGAGGGGAGTACCCACTTTTGTGGGATACTGTATATACTATGTGAACTGCATTATATACTCTGAACTGCAATATATATACTATACGGACTGCACTATATACTCTGAACTGTATTATATATACTATGGGGACTGGACTATATAAAATTGTAATTATATGCCCCAGTCAAACAGGTGCAGAAAAATTGGGCCTTGAGTGTTGGTGGTGCCTTTACACTGTAACCCCTCACAGTTACTCTTGCTGGGCACAGGAATAGGCCCTGCTGTTGAAAATTATTTTACAAATTGTAATTACATGCCCCTGTTAAACAAGATGCAGAAAAATTGGGCCTTGGGTGTTGGTGGTGCCCTATACTGTACACCACCAAATGCACTGTCTATATAGTCTACACTGAATGCAGGGTGTATATATTTATACATATATATATATATATATATATATATATATACACCAGACTGTATATATACATATATATTAATACACCGCCTGAAGTGGATTATATACTGTACACCACCGAATGCACTGTCTATATAGTCTACACTGAATGCAGAGAGTATATATATATATATATATATACATATATAATGTAACGTTATGTGAGGCAAGGTGATAGATAGTCACTACGTGTTGCCTCCATTGCATTCATTTGGGTTGGACTAAGGGGGAATCCGGTCCAGGTTTTAACAGCCACCTTGGCAGGGTTGGTTCTGGACCGGATTTTGTGGTCCACTGGAGTTTACCATCAGGTGGTTTAAATAATCAGGACAAGAGAAACATTTTGCTGTGGCCTGGAACTCAGGAGCCATCAGCCTGAGAGAGCTGGCGCATGGAAGTGTTGCTTATGGACTGAAACAATATAAGGTTTGCACTGCTTATGTTTTATGGGTGTCTGGGAGAAGCCATGCACTGCTCAGTTAGGACAAATCTGAGAATTTATTTTCTGTTTTGTTTATTTAATTTCTACCTGCAACCTTTTCAATAGACCTGGCTACAAGCCAGATTTTAAGCAAACCTGCCGTTTTGGACTTCCTTTTTCCAGGGAAGGTGATCTCCGTGATATATATATATATATATATATATATATATATATA
>BLSH010510131.1:173811-195233 GCA_018402905.1 Glandirana rugosa
TATATATATATATATATATATACACAGCGTATTGAGTGTGCACTATATATCAATGCATTCGGAGGTGTACGTACGGTATATAGTACACTTGACGTGGTGTATTAAACTATATACACAGTTTAGTACATATATATACACAATGTATTGAGTGTACACTATATATCAGTGCATTCGGGGGTGTACGGTATATAGCACACTACTTGACACGGTGTCTTAAAATATATAGTCTAATATATATATATATATATATATACACACACACAGCGTATTGAGTGTACACTATATATCAGTATATTCGGGGTGTACGGTATATAGTACACTACTTGACATGGTGTCTGAAAATATATACAGTCTAGTATATGTATATATATATATATACACATAACGTATTGCGTGTACACTACATATCAGTGCATTGGGGGGTGTACGGTATATAGTATACTACTTGACGTGGTGTCTTAAAATATATACAGTCTAGTGTATATATACACACAGCGTATTGAGTGTACATTATATATCAGTGCATTCGAAGGTGTACGTACAGTATATAGTACACTTGACGTGGTGTCTTAAAATATATACAGTCTAGTGTATATATATATATATATATATATATATACACACACAGTGTATTGAGTGTACACTATATATCAGTGCATTCGGGGCTGTACAGTATATAATACAGTGTAGTGCGGTGTAAAAAAATTCCCATCATGTCAGGAATGCCACAAAGGAGAGGCAGATGCTCCCAGGCCACTAAAAGAGGGCAAGCAGCCTCTCTGTCTTCAGTGAAAAGTGGTGGTGGTGGACATGGTGCATCCTCTGCAGGCAGGTCACGCTTGTCTTTTTTTTCTGCTGTTGGCCGTGCTATTCAGCCACAACATGCAGAAGAGTTGGTGGAGTGGATAACTAAGCAGTCCTTATCCTCCTCATCCTCTGTCACCCAGGGTCATACAAGTTTGCCTTCCAACACAGCTGGCAAAGCGGCCTATTCCACCGGATCCTTGTCCACAGTTACTCCTTCTTTAGCCCCACCATCATGCATGGCAGAGTCACCAGAATTATTTAACCATAGTGTCGGTTACATGCTGATGGAGGATGCACAGCAATTTGAAGACTCCAATGTTGGTTCCCAGGTTGAGGAAGGGAGTAGCGTAAGCCTAGAGACAGGGGGTGCCGCAGAATGACAAGAAACTAGCAGTCATCTTCCCCCAGCTGCAACATACTGCCAAGTTTGCTCCAGTGACAAGGAGGGAGGGGATGATGAGGACACAGACTGTACTTGGGTGCCTGAGAGAAGAGAGGAGGAAAGTGAGGAGGAGGAGGCACAACTCAAACGAGGCAAGATGGCCTCCAGGGGCCAGCTTAAGGGCAGCCATCCAATTGCATCAGACCACAGTGCTCCACAGGTGCAGGGTGCTGCTGGCTCCCCGCTGGCTTTCAAAAGTTCTTTGGTGTGGGCATTTTTCAACACGTGTGCAGTAAATCGCACCGTTGCCATTTGCAATCTATGTCTGAAGCGGTTCAAGCGCGGCCAGAACTCCAGCCGCTTGGGCATTACTGTCTTGATAAGACATTTGTCGACCAGCCATGCAGTCCGTTGGCAACAGCAACTGAAAAGCCCACACCAGAAAAGGCGGACTTCTCCTTGCTCCTCATCTGGGATCTCAAACCCTACTATACCTCCAGTCCTCTCCAAAACCTGCACTGAGAGGAATGAAGGTCTAGCAATGCGTGCAACAAGTACTTGCAGCCAATCTGCTAGCAGTACACCACCAGGTAAATTCAGCAGGCAAATATCCCTACCCCAGTTGCTGAACCGTAAAAAAAAATACTATCCCAGCCATCCACATGCTCAGCGTCTTAATGCTAGCTTGGCCAAATTGCTAGCACTCCAACTGCTGCCTTTCCAGCTGGTAGACTCTGCCCTCTTTCGTGAATTTGTGGAATGTGCTGTCCCACAGTTGCAGGTTCCCAAAAGACATTTCTTTTCACGTAAGGCCATTCCAGCTCTCTACCGTCATGTGGAAGGCAATGTTTTTGCCTCGTTGGACAGGGCAGTCAGCAACAGGGTTCATATTACCGCTGACTCATGGTCCAGCAGGCACGGTCAGGGACGTTACCTTTCCTTCACGGCACACTGGGTAACTCTGCTGGCAGCTGGGAACGATGCAGGACAGGGTTCAGTGTTGGAGCTAGTTCCGTCACCACGCCTCCAAAAAGCTGGTGGTGATTTTGCCACATCCGCCTCCTCCACCCCCTCCTCTTCTTCTACTTCTGTGGCAGAATTGTCCTCCTAACCTGTAGTGCTCCCTAAGCATTCAAGGGGCTACACAAGCAGTCAGGCTAAAGGATGCCATGTGGTGCTTAAGTTAGTCTGTCTTGTGGACAGGAGCCACACTGGGGAAGAGATTCTGTCAGCTCTGAGGGAGCAGGCTCAGAGGTGGTTGTCGCCACGGCAGCTTCAACCAGAAATGGTTGTATGCAACTATGGCACCAACCTTCTCTCTGCCCTCCAACAGGGGCACTTGACACATGTTCCATGCTTGGCACACGTCTTGAATTTGGTGGTGCAGCATTTCTTGACCAGGTACCCAGGCTTACAAGATATCCTGAGGCAGACCAGAAAAGTCTGTGGTTATTTCCGGCGTTCATACAATGCCTGTGCCCGGCTGGCTGACTTTCAGTGGGAATTCAACCTGCCCACCAACCGCCTCATTTGTGACATGCCCACAAGTTGGAACTCAACATTGGCAATGCTGAAGCGGCTTCACGCACAGCAGAGGGCCATCAATGAGTACCTCTGTGAGCATGGCACCAGGACAGGCTCAGGGGAGCGTGGCTTCTTTTCGCCCCTTCAGTGGCTACTGATCAAGGATGCATGCACTGTCCTGTCACCATTTGAGGAAGCCACAAGGATGATGAGCAGTGACAATGCATGCATCATTGACACTGTCCCTCTAATATTCCTTCTGGAGCACACTCTTCATGTAATACGGGACAGGGCACTTGAGGCAGAACAGCGGGAGGAAGAGGAGGACTCCCTTTCCACTCAAGGCCCCCTTTATGCAGACAGCATTCCTGCAGAGCCGGCACACACACAGGAGGAGGACGATTGTGTCAGCATGGATGTGGAGAACACACAGCAGTCTTCAAGGGATCATAGTTTTCAGTCCCCAGAAATCCAAGGATTTGTACGTGGCTGGGAGGAGGTAGTTCCTGATAATGTCATCCTCAGTGACCCAGAGGACACACGTGCCTCCTCAAACTTACGCTGCATGAGCTCTCTGATTCTGAAAAGCATGTGAAAAGACCCTAGGATTCGTGGTATCAAGGAGAGGAATCATTACTGGCTGGCAACCCTTCTTGATCCACGTTACAAGAGTAAAGTTGCAGAGCTCACCCTGCCTGTGCAGAGGGAGTAGAGGATGAAACATCTTCAGGATGCTTTGAAGAAAAGTTTGTGCAACGCCTTTCCAGACCCTGGGAGGCTACCACGTCCTGGTGCTGGACAACGTGTTTCTGAAGCTTTGGTCGTTCAGAGGCAGAGCGGTGGAGAATGTGGCTGGCTGACCGATGCCTTTAAATAATTTTTCAGTCATCAGCGCCCAGGCCTGATAGGTTCAAGCAACCATTGTCAGCGTCTGCATTATATGGTGCAGGAATATATAGGGGCAAGAGCAGACTTGGAGACCTTTCCAACTGTGCATCCACTGAGTTACTGGGTCTTGAGTATGGACCACTAACCGGAACTTGCTGAATATGCAATTGAGCTACTGGCCTGTCCTGCATCCAGCGTGCTTTCTGAATGGACATTCAGTGCGCCTGTCCACAGACTCGGTTGATAGGCTCACTTTTATAAAAATGAATCAGTCCTGGATCAGCAGCTATCAAGCCCCTAATGCTGATGCAACTGATTAAATTTGCTAGGGATCTGGGATCCCTTTAAGACTGCCACTGCTCCTATTCCTCCTGTCCATAATCTAGAATGATATTTTGTTATTTTTAGGGCACCACCAACACCCAAGGCCCAATTTTTTGTTTTACAGGGGCATACCATAACAATTTTTAACTAATTTACAACAGCAGGGCCCAACAAGAGTAACTGCAAGGGGTTATAGTGTTCTGGCACCACCAATTTTTCAGCACCTGTTTGAATGGGGCATGTCATCACAATTTTTAAAATAATTTACAACAGCAGGGCCCGTTCCTGCACCCAACAAGAGTAAGTGCAAGGGGTTACAGTGTTCTGGCACTGCCAACTCCCAAGGCCCAATTTTTTGGCACCTGTTTGACTGGAGCATGTCATCACAATTTTTTAAATAATTTACAACATCAAAATTAAAAAAAAATGCATGGGGGTCCCCCCCAAAATCCAAACCAGGCCCTTCGGGTCTGGTATGGATTTTAACCAGTTCCCTACCGAGTCATAGTGAAACGACGTCGGCAGGAACCCTTAATCAATCCGGGCCGACGTCATATGACATCGGCCGCTTCTTGCCACTACTGTGGGCCCCTCGGGGCCAGCAGCGTGGCGATCGCGGATCGATCGTGTGCCCGGGGTCATGTCTCCCCCCGATCGGGGTAAAGAGCCAATAGACTTGGCTCTTTACCACGTGACTGGCTGTGTCCAATCACAGCCGACCACTTTGTTGTCATACATGGCCGCAGCTCGTGCTCATCCCCGGGGATGCGCAGCATGGCGATCGGGGATGAGGCTTGTCCCTTGGACACAGCCCGTCCCCGATCAGGATAAATGAGCCAATGAAATGGCTCTTTACCACATGACGTCCAATCACAGCCGGTCATAAATGTAAACAGTTCACAGGTAACGTGCTGTTACCTGGTTCTTCTCCTCACACACCGATCCAGTGTGAGGAGAAGAGGAGAACTGTGAGTTACCATTACTTGATCACTATTACTGTGCCCAGAGTACCTGTCAGTCAATCAGAGTACCTGTCAGACCATCAGAGTACCCGTCAGTCTGTCAGAGTACCTGCCATACCATCAGAGTACCCGCCATACCATCAGAGTACCCGCCATACCACTGGAGTACACTATCATCACATCAGAGTACCTGTCAGTCCATCTGAGTACCCGCTATACCATCAGAGTACCCGCCATACCATAGGAGTACCTGCCAGTCCATCAGAGTACCTGCCATTCCATCAGAGTACCTGTCAGTCCATCAGAGTACCCGCCATTCCATCAGAGTACCTGTCAGTCCATTAGAGTACCTGTCAGTCCATCAGAGTACCTGCCATACCATCAGAGTACCTGCCATACCATCAGAGTACCTGCCATACCATCAGAGTACCTGTCAGTACATCAGAGTATCTGTCACTTCATCAGAGTACCTGCCAGTCCATCAGAGTACCTGTTAGTCCATCAGAGTACCCGCCAGTCCATCAGAGTACCTGTCAGTCCATCAGAGTACGTGTCAGTCCATCAGAGTACCTGCCAGTCCATCAGAGTAACCGCCAGTACATCAGAGTAACCGCCAGTCCATCGGAATACCTGCCAGTCCATCTGAGTACCCTATCATCACATCAGAGCACCTGTCAGTCCATCAGAGTACCTGCCAGTCCATCAGAGTACCTGTCAGTCCATCAGAGTACCTGCCAGTCCATCAGAGTACATGACGAGCAGTCCAGTGTAACCTGTCATACAGCCACCATGTCCAAAAGGTTATAGACTCCAGAAGAAGCATACAAAATGCTATGCCTGACCGATAAGAGCAGCGGGGAGCTCTCATCGCCCAGTGACAGTTCTGATTACGGTTCTGATTTGGAATACCAGCCCATCGAAGTAAGTGTGTCATCGTCTGAATTTGAGGAGGAAGTAGTCCGTTGGAAAAGAAGACGGTTTGAAGACGAGGCAGCTACCAGCAGCACCAGAGACCCTAATGGCCAATCGGCAAATGCCAACGGCGCTAGACCAGAAGAAGAAAGGCCCAGTACAAGCACTGGAATTCCACATAAAAGAATTAGGGCCCAAACCCAGCTTCCAGATTCCTTGGCAAACCCACAGCGGCTGCCTTCTAGCACAGGGTCACCCACAATCCCCCCTTTTACAGCACAGCCAGACGTGCAGGCCAACGCGAAAGGTTTTTCCTAAATTGATTTTTTCCTAATGAGCTATTGCAAAGCATCGTGGACCAGACAAACCTTTATGGCCAACAACACATTCAGAACAACCCCAACTCTTTCTATGCCCGTCCTTTTGAATGGAGACCCCTTACCAAGCAGTAGCTTAAAATATTTTTTGGCCTTACATTCAACATGGGGATTACAAAGAAAAACGAACTGCACGCATATTGGTTGACCCACCCCATCCACCATATGCCAATTTTTTCATCTGTCATGACCAGGTCCCTTTATGACATGATAATGCGGTTTCTGCATTTCAGCAATAACTCGCAGTGCCCCCCGAAATCACCACGACTTTGATAGATTGTTTAAAATTCGCCCCCTAATTGATTTTTTTTTCTAAAAGGTTTGCTGAACTCTATATCCCTGAACAGAATATTTCTGTGCATGAATCCCTGGTCCATTTCACAGGCCGCCTGGGTATGAAGAAGTACATCCCCAGTAAGAGGGCCAGGTATGGAGTAAAGCTCAACAAGCTTTGTGAAAGTTCCACTGGATACGTGCACGCCTTTAATATATACGAAGGCAAAGACTCCCATCTCCAGCCCCCTGATTGTCCATCGTACATGGGAATAAGCGGGAATATTGTCTGGGAATTGGCTTACCCACTCTTCAAGAAAGGATATCATATTTACATGGACAACTATTACACGAGTTTGCCCCTTTTCCGCCACCTATATCAGGAGGATACTTTGGCCCGCGGTACTGCAAGAAAAAACAGAAAGGGCTTCCCACAGAGTCTAATCACCACAAATTTGCAAAGGAGGGAATCAGCAAGCCTCAGGAACGAGGAAGTGTTGGCTGTGAAGTGGAGGGATAAGAAAGACGTGTACATCATGTCCACAATCCACGATGCCACCTCAGTGGAACTTCTAAAAGACAGGGTCCAGTTGAAAAGCCACATTGTATCCATGAGTATAATAAATTCATGGGGGGTGGATTTAAATGACCAGATGTTGCAGTCCTATTTGCCAACTAGAATATCCTCTTCTGGTACAAAAAAATTGCAGTTTACATTTTTCACATGGCCATGTACAATGCTTACGTCACCTACCGGAAATCAACAGAAAGACCCAACCCCTTCTTAAACTTCATTCAAGACATCATTACTGCCCTGATATATCCACAATGATCCCCCCCAGAAAGCATTCTGCTGATTGTCTCAGCAGACTGCATGAGCGTCATTTTCCTGAGCATATTCCCCCATCAACAACCGGAAGAAGACGCCAAAAAAGATGCCGGGTGTGCAGCAAAAGAGGAGTTAGGAAAGACACCAGTTTCTATTGTCCCCAATGTCCCTCCAATCCTGGCCTTTGCATAGGAGAATGCTTCAAACATTTTCATACACTTGTAAATTATTAGTATTTCAATAATATTTCAAATAGACTGCCATTTCCCAATTTTCAATTCCTGTGCTGATTATTTCCCTGGACCAACCATACCACTGCCTTCCATGTGAACTGACCCTGGCCTGCTTATGGACTATGCCTCTGCCTGCCGTCTGCATTGTTTATCCGCCATATTTCTGCCTTTCACGTGAACTGACCCTGGACTGTATCAACTATGCCTCTGCCTACCGTCTATTTCTGCCTTTTACCTACACTGACCTTGGCCTGTTGACCATGTTTTTGCCTGCTCCTTGGACTGATCTTTCACCCTGCTACACAGGGGTCTCACATATGTGAAGGGCTCCAGAATGATGTTCTGATTTGAGAAAACAGTTATTGTTTTTCTCTTTGTTTTGTAATTCCCAGAACTAAGTCTGGTGTCCGGAGGCTTTAAAGCGATTTGGGTGGGAGAAGCCTCTACCCCTGTCCCCATTCTTTCTTGACCAAGGACCTAAGCTTGGTGGTCCTGCCTGCTGCCTGGACAGATACTTTGGCTGTACTGACAATATCTCTACCTGCACTGACCCAGGACTTTTTATGGACCATGTGCCTGCTGCCTGGATCCAATACTTTTGGCTGTACTCTGCCTGCTGTATCTCTGCCTGCTGCCTGCGCTATGGACAGTATTCCTGCCTGCTGGATGGAAGAACCTTTTGTGGCTGCTGATCACATCCCTGCCTGCTACCTGGACCAATGCTTTGACTGTGCTGCCAATATCTCTACCTGCTACTATGGACAGTATTCCTGAGGCTGCCTGTTTTGCTGTCGCTGTCCACGTTCCTGCCTGCTGCCTGGACCGATGCTCTCCTCTGTTGACCACTGCACTACTAAAACCGCAGGTAATCTTTTCTCACCCTTTGCTCAGCAGAATGTATTTTGGTTTGTAATTTGTATGTACTGTACATGCTATGTGTTAGAAATATGAAGGGCCTTCAACAATGTGATAGGTTAGCAGGAATTTATGTGTGTGATTTATGTCCCTAGAACACCTGGAGATGGATGTTGGGCCTCTGTATGTGGCCAGGCTGTGTAAAAGTCTCACACATGTGGAATCACCATACTCAGGAGGAGTAGCAGAACGTATTTTGGGGTGTCATTTTTGCTATGTACATGCTATGTGTTGGAAATATCTTATGAATGGACAACTTTGCATAAAAAAAAATGTGTTTTCATTATTTTTCACCTTTTCCAAAAACATTTGGAAAAAAAATGAACCGTTCAAAAGACTCATTATGCCCCATAGATTATACTTTGGGCTGTTTGCTTTCCAAAATGGGGTCATTTTGTGGGCATTTTCGTTGTCCTGGTGCTGCAGGGCCTCAAAATTGTGATAGGTTGGCAGGAATTTATGTGTGTGATTTATGTCCCTATAACACCTGGAGATGGATGTTGGGCCTCTGTATGTGGCCAGGCTGTGTAAAAGTCTCACACATGTGGTATCGCCATACTCAGGAGGAGTAGCAGAATGTATTTTAGGGTGTCATTTTTGCTATGTACATGCTATGTGTTAGAAATATCTTATAAATGGACAACTTTGTGTAAAAAAAAGGGTTTTCATTTTTTTTCCACATTTTCCAAAAACTTCTGAAAAAAAATGAACCGTTCAAAAGACTCATTGTGCCTCATAGATTATACATTGGGGTGTTAGCTTTCCAAAATGGGGTCATTTTGTGGGCAATTCCATTGTCCTGGTGCTCCAGGGCCTTCAAAAGTGTAATAGATGTTTGAGAAATGAGATGTGTAATTTATGCTCATAGATCGCCAAAAGGTGCTACTTCAATGTTAAGCCTTGGTATGTGGCCAGGCTGTGTAAAAGTCTCACACATGTGGTATCCCCATACTCAAAAGGAGTAGCAGAATGTATTTTGGGGTGTCATTTTTGCTATGTACATGCTATATGCTGGAAATATATTATAAATGGACAACTTTGTGCAAAAAAAAATGCGTTTTTTAATTTTTTTCCCACATTTTCCAAAAATTTCTGGGGAAAAAAATGATATGTTCAAAAGACTCATTATGCCTCATAGATTATACATTTCAGTGTTAGCTTTCCAAAATGGGGTCATTTTGTGGGCAGTTCCATTGTCCTGGTGCCCCAGGGCCTTCAAAAGTGTAATAGGTGAGATGTGTAATCTATGCTCGTAGAACGCCTAAAGATGCTACTTCAATGTTAAGCCTCTGCATGTGTCCAGGCTGTGTAAAAGTCACACACATGTGGTATCACCATACTCAGGAGGAGTAGCAGAATGTATTTTGGGGTGTCATTGCAAGTATGCGTAATGTGGTGTGTGAGAAATAACTTGTTGTTATGACAATTTTGTGTAAAAAAAAAAAATGTCATTTTGCAAAGGATTGTGGGGAAAAAAATTACAACTTCAAAAAATTCACCATGCCTCTTACTAAATACCTTGGGATGTCTACTTTCCAAAAAAGGGTCATTTGGGGGGTATTTGTACTTTACTGGCTTGTTAGTGTCTCACAAAATGAGATAGGCCGTCAGTACATCAAGCGTGATCAATTTTCAATGATTTGCACCCTAGCTTGTAGACTCTATAACTTTCGCAGAGACTAAATAATATACACTAATTTGGGTTATTTTTACCAAAGATATGTAGCAGTATAAATTTTGGCCCAAATTTATGAAGCAAAATTTACTTTTTTGCTAAATTGTACAATAGAAACTAAAAAAAAGTGTTTTATTTTTTCAAAATTTTCACTCTTTTTTTGCTTACATTGCAAAAAATAAAAAACCCAGCAGTGATTAAATACCACCAAAAGAAAGCTCTATTTCTGAGAAAAAAAAATGATATAAATTTTGTTTGGGTACAGTGTGGTATGAAAGAGTAATTGAGATTCAAAATGTGAGAGCACTGAAAGCTGAAAATTGGTCTGGGCAGGAAGGAGGTATAAAGGTCTTGTATTGAAGTGGTTAAGGGAAACCCCGTGCCAAAATTTAAAAAAAAATGACATGGGGTCCCTCCCAATGTCTTTACCAGGCCCTTCAGGCCAGGTATGGATTTTAAGGGGAACCCTGCACCAAATGTTTAAAAAAATGGCATAGCGGTCCCCCCCAAAATCCAAACCAGACCCTTATCCGAGCACGCAGCCCTGGCATGGTTGGAGGGGGAGGGGACGAGCGAGCGCCCCCTCCGAACCATACCAGGCCACATGCTCTCAACATGGAGAGGGGCTTTAAGGTCCCCCCAAAACACCTTGTCCCTATGTTGATGGGGAGAAGGACCTCATCCCCACAACCCTTGCCAGTGATTTTGGGGGTCTGCGGGCAGGGGGCTTATCAAAATCAGGAAGCCCCCTTTAATAAGGGGGCTCCCAGATCCTGACCCCCCTATGTGAATAGGTATGGGGTACATTGTACCCCTACCCATTCACCAAAAAAGGAGTAAAGTGGTACAAAAACAAGAGGCAGTTTTTGACAAGTCCTTTATTGTGTAAAATAGCTCTTCTTCTTTCTTCTTTCTTCCTCCGACTTCTCCTGCCCCGATCCTTCTGGTCTTCTGCTTCTTCTTTCGGTCTTCTTCCTTCCTTTTTTTGTCATCAATCTTCATCTTCTTCTTCCTTCTTCTTTCACCGCCCCCACTCCCGCTGCTGCAGCCGTGCAGCCCAGAGGTGTCTCCCAGAATGGGCGGACTGCAGTCTGACATTTATTTTATAGGTAAGGGCGGGGCCACCCAGTGACTTGCCCCCTTCTGACATAATTCGTTGTTGGAGGAGGCGGGTCACCCATTTACATCACCGGGTGTCCCAGAATGGGCGGTCTTCAGTTTAACATTTATTTTATAATAAGGGATGGGGCCACCCGGTGATGTAAATGGGTGACCCGCCCCCTCCGACAACGAATTATGTCAGAAGGGGGCAGGGCCACTCGATTAAGTCACTGGGTGGCCCCTCTCTTACCTATAAAATACATGTCAGACTGCAGTCCGCCCATTCTGGGAGACACCTCTGGACTGCACGGCTGCAGCAGCGGGAGTGGGGCGGTGAAAGAAGAAGGAAGAAGAAGATAAAGATTGATGATGAAAAAAGGAAGGAAGAAGACCGAAAGAAGAAGAAGAAGACCAGAAGGACCGGGGCAGGAGAACATGGAGGAAGAAAGAATAAAGAAGAAGAGCTATTTTACACAATAAAGGACTTGTCAAAAACTGCCTCTTGTTTTTTGTACCACTTTACTCCTTTTTTGGTGAATGGGTAGGGTACAATGTACCTGGATGTGGCGCTGTCTGAGTATTGGGAAATAGGTGTGGACCTTATATGTTGTTATCATATGTTGAGATGGGGGTGTGACCCTCCCATCTCAACATATGATAACAACATATAAGGTCTCCCAATACTCAGACAGCGCCACATCCAGGCACAACCACTATCAGTTTTATATCCCACCTGCGGGAGGGAATCACTGGAGGGCAGCAGTCGAGTACAAGATTCCATAAGCGTGGTGCATACCCCTTCCATACAGGGGTACAATGTACTCCATAACTATTCACATGGGGGGGTCAGGATTTGGGGCCCCTTATTAAAGAGGGCTTCCAGATTTCAATAAGCCCCCTGCCCGCAGACCCCCACAACCACGGGTTGTGGGGATGAGGCCCTTCTCACCATCAACATGGGGACAAGGTGCTTTGAGGGGGACCTCAAAGCACCCTCCCCATGTTGAGGGCATGTGGTTTGGTATGGTTAGAGGGGGGGGCGTTCGGATAAGGGTCTGGTTTAGACTTTGGGGGGACCCCTACGCCATTTTTTTTTTCAATTTGGCACGTGGTTCCCCTTAAAATCCACACCAGACCTGAAGGGCCTGGTATGGACTTTGGGGGGACCCCCACATCATTTTGTTTTTCAAATTTTGGCACGGGGTATCCCTTAAAATCCCTACTAGACCTGAAGGGCCTGGTATGTACTGGGGGAGGCAACAAAATGATTTTTCAGTGATTTTATCTATATTTCCGCCTACATTACATCCCAGCTGCGATAATAAATGACAATTTTTCCTTGGGAATGTCATTTTGCTCTTGCACTGTTCTAAACATCACAGAGGTACGTCCTTTTACAGGTAGACTAAGGGAACCCCACAAGAACGATATTTAAAGGAATATTTCATTTTTATTGTTTCACTTTAAGCATTATTAAAATCATTGCTCTTGAAAACACAATCAATTTAAAAACTTTTTTTGCATTTATACATGTCCCCTAGAGCAGGACCCGGGTCCCCATACACTTCTTAGGGCAATAACTTGCATATAAGCCTTTAAAATTAGCAATTTTGATTTTTCATGTTCCAGTCCAATTGATTTTAACAGCGTTCACGTGTTCGCACAAGTTTTTTTCCTGTTCCCAAGTTTTGGTGCGAACTGAACTGTAGGTGTTCGGCCCATCCCTGCTGCTCACTTCACTAGGTATATGTGAGGGTTTATGTCCATTGTAACTGAAACAAAAACAGCTGTGTAGGAGACTTAAAACTGGGTGAAGAACTGCCAAACTCTGCTACTAAGGTGAGGCTGTGGAAGACAGTTTCATGTCATAGGTCATACACCAAGACAAGACTGAGCACAGCAACAAGACACACACAGTAGTTATACTGCATTAGCGGATCTCTCCCAGGCAAAGATTTCAAAGCAGACTGGGCTTTCAAGATGTGTTGTTCAAGAGGTTTTTGAAAAAGGAAACGGGCAGCATTGAGGACTGTAGACACAGTGGTCGCCAAAGAAAATTAAAGTAGCAGATACAAGACACACCATGCTGACTTCCCTTCAACATCAGAAGATGACCAGCAGTGCCATCAGCACAGAACTGGCAGACACCAGCGGGACCCAGGTAAAACTTTTGTACAGCACTGTATGTCTGTAAATTCTTTGATCAGTTCAAATGACTATATATATGTGTAGTGCCCTCTACGCTAGGTAGGTGTTAGAGTGAGATTTTTGTTAGATGAGGCAAATTTAGTCAGGCCTGACTTAAATGCAGGCCTGATTGTTTTGATTCTGGCCAGGGGAGTGGTCCAGGGAGAGCTGGAGTCTCAGGAAGAAGCACCCTACGGTTACTGCTCCCCTTTTCTTCCAAAAGTTGGAAAAGGGGATGGGAAGAGGAGGTGCAACTTTCTGAAGTATGTTAAGGAGCCCTGACCAATTCCCAACCTGGATTGGCAGGGGGCAGGCCTCCTTAAATACTGTGGTCTGCCCAGTGGGGGTGGTGTGTGCGGGTGGAAGTCTGAAGATGTGAGGCTGTTGCGACCCAGGGGGAGCCACCAGTGGGGGGGGCTAGGGCCTGGAGAGCTCGGGTGCAGCTGGGAGGAGTAAGATCCTGGATTGGAGGCACAAGGGAGCAGAGAGGACAGCGGGAGAAAGCATTATCAGAGAGATCTTCAGTGAGGAACTACAAGTGACAGGAGTCGGTGAGCGACACACCCTGGGATACTGGAGGAGACATTGTGGAGCAGATTGGGGTGAGAGACAGTCTGGGAAGGATGCAGAAGCCAGTGTGGGATTTTGGTGTTGCAGTGGAGGAGGCCGTTGCGGCTGGAATTGCTGGCAGGGCCTGGAAGAGGGTGGGCTTTGAGTTGTAATCCATCCTGGCTAGCTACCACCAACAAACTAACTTTCTACACAATGGGAACCTTAACCCTATGCCCGCAAAAGGAGATCCGGAGGCTTGGTAAAATCTACACCAGGTCTCACATGTGCTAGCCAGGCTGAACAAGACTGTGGGGAGGCCTGGTAAATTTCCTTCCATGTCTCAGCAGTACCGAGTAAGAACTGTGCAGGAGAGAGGAACAAGGTGTTTTGTAAATTAAGTAATTGTGCAGGAGTGAGGAACAAGGAGAGAAACTTGCAGCAAGTGTCAGTGCTGGAGTGAAGAAGGAGAAGTGTATATACGGAGTTGTATATAGAGGTCCCATGTAAAGAACTGTTTGATTCTTGGGCATCCCATAATCATCCCTACCCCATCCAAGTTCAAATCCCCTAATAAAATAACAAAAGAAAGTACCAGCCTGTTCTGTGTCTCTGGATGTGAGGAAAAAGTGTGATTGAGGGCAGTGTGATCAGATGAACCACAACCAGCTACCCCTAAAGCCGGTACAACGCACGGTACAACGGTTGTACAACAACGGTCGTACAACCAGCTTGTTGTACGATCATCTGACCATTAGTACGCGCGATTACAACAGCCATTATACAATGGTTGTACAACTGAAGTTGGATGAGCAGACTAGAATACTTTGGTTGTACAACAAGCGGTTGTACGACTGTTGTTCCGCATGTACAGGGAAGTTGCTCCAACAAAGTTGTACATGCAACACAGGCATGCTCAGAAGTCAGGAATGCCTGAATTGTCCATTCAGGGAAACCTACATTCCTAATATCACATTACCACGTTAGGCTTGGTTGTACAATCGCTTAGTTCATGTCAGTATGGGAAACACAACAGCCAACATCCAACTTGGTCCAAAGTTGGACATTTGGTTGTACAACCGTTGCACCTGTGTGTGCGAGGCATAAGGGGGCCATTGGCTCCATATGTATTATATAAAAGTCCCCTTTATTCCCTTGGGCTGGCCTTTATGCAAATTAAGAGGCCCTCCTTGTGTTTTTTTGCTAATAGTATGTTGAGATGTGGTGTCTATGTTAATATAAAGGGGGTACAACACCTTTACCAATGATTTACACTTACCAGCATGCAGTGTACCTGAGGCTGTCAGTGAATATCATATTGTTCTACCAAACCAAATACAATTGAAAGGCATCTCCCAAGCATGTAATTGAAAGGATTAGTAGTTTTCCAATGTCGCTCTCAATATCCTGTAGCACTGCCCCCTTGAGGGTCGCTTGATAATTCCATTCCCCCTTGGTCTCCCCGACTCTGAGAGTCCTCCACCACCCCTGACACTCTGGGTTCACTCATAATGTTACTTTTGTTTAGTTGAACACACTGTTATGAGTTTGAAGTATTTATCTGCGGTATTAAAGTGGAACTCTGAATTAAACATGAATTGTATCACATAAACAGATGGTTAACAATTTACTTTTAAGTCACATACATGAATGTTTCAATAACGTAAGAAACTTTGAAATCTTAGTGAATATAAGAGTGATACAAAAGAGCTAAATGTGTATCACCACTCTCTTTTATTCACTGACATGAACTGTTAAGGCCTCATACACATTATTACGTATTGAAAAAACGAACAGTAACGTCGGGACCAGCACCAGGAAAAAAAATCGGCATTAAAAACACAATTTTATCAGCTTTATGCATTGACGTCAATGCCCGTTTTTCCGCGCTAGCTTTCTGCGGCGTTTCTCTGCCTCTATTCAAAACCAATGGTCCCTATAGGAGACCATTGATTTGAATAGAAGTCGCACCAGAAGTCGGATCAAGATTTTCCGACTTGCAGCGCGACTTGTGTGCTGAGGATCTTGAAGGGGAACCCCTGAAAAAAATTGCGTGGGGTTCCCCCCCAAGAGGTACCAGGCCCTTTGATCTGGCATGGATTTTAAGAGGAACCCCCATGCTGAAAAAACGGCGTAGGGTCTCCCCCAAGATCCATACCAGACACTTATCCAAGCACGCAGCCTGGCAGACCAGGAAAGGGGATGGGGACGAGCAAGCGCCCCCCCCCCCCGGATCGTACCAGGCCGCATGCCCTCAACATGGGGAGTATGGGTGCTTTGGGACGGAGGGCATTTTTCTAGAATATATATATAAATATTTTTTGAGTGGACACCTATATACTAATTTATTATCTTGAATGTATCATCCTTAGAATTTCAACACATAATAAAAACCCCTGATGAGTGGCTGAAATGCCATGAAACGCATTGGGTTGTAAATCAAGGACCCCCAACAAGCAGCCATTGATTTTAAATGCCAAGACCTGGTTGTCATAACACATATCTATACATTTTTGATGATTGATTTGTATACAGGATGTATGAGCTAAGTTTGTAATTTATTTTTGCCAATATGCATGTGTGGTGACTTGTGCATGCATATACAATATGCCTTTTATTTATATGCTTTTGATTGCTGTATCATGCACTTTATGTAATAAGACAGTATATTACAATAATTTTTGATTATTAAATGTGCAGAGTCATTAGATACTATGTTTTTCGTGGTTGTGATATATGTGATGTAATCATGCAATATTTTTTGATTATTAAATGTGCAGAGTCAATAGATATTACGTTTTTCGTGGTTGTGATATATGTGATGTAATCATGGTGCATAATATTTATATTGTTCAATATGGTTTTTATACACAGTTCCCATGCCAACACACGCTTAGGCGGTCCTCATATAAAGCCCCATCTTTTTCCTCTCTCTTTTTTTTGTATCAAATTTATTAAGGGTGGAGGCCTACCTCAGCTGGGCATGCCAGGCCACATGTTTTTTTATTCATTTTTTTTTTCTTATGGAGATGTTGACCCGTCCCTTTATCCCACTCGAATGCTGGGTCCTTGCTGCGATGTTGCCTTATATTGGCATGGGGCGGGGCCACCCACTGATGTCATCCTGAGCCCCCGCCCCTTATGGCATCACATCCTGGGGCAGGGCTGTGATGTGATGCCCCGCCCTGAGGAGACAGCGGCAAAGGAGCAGAAGATAGAAGATCCCTCAGAAGACAGAAACTCTGCAGAAGACCCCTCAGAAGACAGAAGACCCCACAAAAGAGCTGAAGAAAGTAGACGAGGGAGAAGAGAGGGGAGAAGACGCCAGAGCTGATTTAATAAAATATTTTAAAAAGCTGTGTAGTGTGTTTTTTTGTACACTTTTTTTCAGGTGAATGGGTGGGGGGCTGGCATCTGGGGGCCCCCTTGTTAAAGGGGGCTTCCATATACCGATAAGCTGCCACCCGCAGACCCCGACAACCAACGGCCAGGGTTGTCGGGAAGAGGCCCTTGTCCTCATCAACATGGGGAGCAGAGCCCCCCCTGCCCCAAAGCACCCATACTCCCTATGTTGAGGGCATGCAGCCTGGTACAGTCCAGGAGGGGGGGCACTCGCTCATCCCCACCCCCTTTCTTGGCCTGCCAGGCTGCATGCTCGGATAAGGGTCTGATATGGATTTTGGGGGGGGGGATCATGATCTGAATTCTGGTGCGATTTCTATTCAAATCAATGGGCTCCCATAGGAAACCATTGATTTTGAATAGAACACCTGACGAGGTTTAACGTTGTGTATACAACGTTAGGCCACATTATTGAGCGTTTTGCCGGCTCAGCGTCAAAAACACCAAAACGCTGCAGCTTTGGAACACGGTGGTCCTGTGTTCTATTTACAGCTCACTAACGCCGACACCCTCTACAGCTCAAAAACATCTGCGTTTTTAAGGGGCCATTGAATAACATGGAGAGCTGTAAAAACACTAAAAGAACGTGGCTGTAAAAAACACCCATGTGTATGAGGCCAAAAAGTTATGCTCTAAACTCCTCCACTTGAGTATAATCAAGATACTTGAATGTTCACCAATATGAATGGTAGACAGAGGTTAACTGATGTACATCAATATTGAATAAACATATGCTATAATCTAATAAATGATAGGCCAACTAAAGTTAATTAGTAAACTGTACGTAAACTGATACCACTCAATGGAGTACAGATAAATAAAGTAATATAGATAAACTGGTATAACTTTGAGGAACAAGATAATGGATTCACACAAATTCATCTGCTCTAGTAATGAGAGTTCTTAGGAGAATTCAACATGACAAAGTGTAATAACCCTGAATTCTACACAGTGGGGGGAAAGAGTAGCTGTAACTGTAGCAAATCCTCAGTCAGTTCAGTGTGTCTTCTGCCGGCTCTTTAATTTAGATGTTAGGTACCTAGGAAAAACTGTAGCCACAGATCCTCCAAATATGGCCCAAAGATAAAATAAACAGCTTTGCTGTAATAGATACTTGAGGTGATTGTAGCCGTATTAGTGCAATAGTGCCAGAGAAAATTGAGTACTGTCCGTGATACTTTTTTTATTTGCACTAACATACAATTTTTCAGGACAAGCTTTCGGGGTATCTCCCCTTCTTCAAGGTCCAAGCAGTACTGAATAAAAACAGTTTTAGCCAATGTTAAAAAAAGAGAAAAAAAGAGAAAAAAACCTCTAAGGGAAAGGAAAAACAAACAAATACAAATCAATGTATAAGACCATGGTAATGAAACTAGCTGTAGAGATAGTGAGATAAGACAGGCAGAGTTATAGACTAGGGAGGGGGGTGACAGTCACAGAAGCTGACTTCACAGTGATCACTGACTTTGTGGTAAGCTTACAGCTAACAGCAATCCAGTATACCCCAGTTGCTATATTCCAGGCTCCTCAGTTATATGATAGTGCCCAGATCTTTATTAACTTTCCTTGTGAGGGATTAGATTACACAAATCAGTACTCTTATAGATGGGCCTGAGCCCACTCACCCAACCGGACAAACGACTGCAGCCCGCTGGATTGATGTAGGTGGGTTGCTGATCGATCACTGCTGTCCCAAAGAGGCTGCCACAAGCCACTCCCTCTTCTTAAATGGACTCTCCCATGAGGCACTGTTCTTCCCAGGATCCTTCCTATGCAGCATGGCCGATGAGAAATGAAGTACTTACGCAGTAGAGTCTGATAATAAACCTCACTGGTACACTACAAGTCCCACAAGGCATTGCTCCAATGCAATTCCATTCTTCAGTTAATAGGCTCAGCACTAGGAGAGCTCTCCACAGTATACCTACAGACACAAATGTCCTCAATGCCAGAAGTATAACACTTGACTCCTGGCTACAATCACATAAAAATGGAGGGTCTTCGTCCTGGTCAGTGGTACTTTTTAACCCCCTCCTGCCCAGACTATTGCAATATGATGGCCAAGCGGGAGCTCTGTTATTCTGGGAGGATGTCATATGACGTGTTCCCAGGATCGTGCCTCGTGCTCACCCCACGGACCATGCTCCAGCATGATTTGTCACTCGCTGTGTCCACCGGACACAGCTGTTGACAGAGCACTGCCGGTACAATGTGATCTCTGTAGCCAGTCACAGCAGATCACATGACAATTGTACACAATGAAAGGCTTTGATTGATGTCTTTCATTGTGTACTATTGTGATGAGCTATGTTATTGGTCACAGTGATCATATGGAACAGACAGGTCCAATCACAGCCCGTCTATACGGGTGATTGGTCCATAAAGACATGGATGAGCGAGTTTGGGGTGGAGGAACTTGATTGGCCTGCACAGAGTCCTGACCTCAACCCGATAGAACACCTTTGGGATGAATTAGAGTGGAGACTGCAAGCCAGGCCTTCTTGTCCTCATCAGAGCCTAACCTCACAATTGTGCTTCTAGAAGAATGGTCAAACATTCCCATAGACACACTCCAAAACTTTGTGGACAGCTTTCCCAGAAGAGTTGAAGCTGTGTTGCTGCAAAGGGTGGGCCAACTCATTATTGAACCCTACAGACTAAGACTGGAATGTCATTAAAGTTCATGTGTGTGTAAAGAGAGATGTCCCAATACTTTTGGTAATATAGTGCATAAGCAATCAGAAAAAAAAAACTGATTACTTCCCCTCAGTATTTTCAGTTGTTACTATAGTAACAGTATATTGCTCTGATCACTGTATGTAAAACAATTGTAAAAAAGAAAACAAATGTAATAAAAAAGAAAACAAATTGCAAAAAGAGGAAGAGGGGGAAAAAGAAAAGCTGCAAGAAGTAATAGTGTTGGCTAATGTGGGACCGCTAGGGCAACTGGGAAAGATTAATCACCAGGACAAGTATCTAGCAGGGACCTGCCCTCATGTTCCAAGGAAGACATTTTTTCTTATAGTGCTCTCTCCTGTTTTGCGCAGAGAGCATTAAGTCTTCCAGTTTGTTGATGTCCTCTACATTTTTGAGCCATATGGGAATAGACAGAGGGTCAGGCTCTTTCCATTGCAAAGTGATGCAGGCTTTGGCCAAGTTGAAGTGGGTGCAAACCTGATTCATGAAATTTGAACTAGGCACATACTGTATATCTGTAGTTTTTTCTTATCTCTCTTCAAAGCACTAAGTCACGTGGCTTTCTTCTGTTCCATTCTTCTGTTATCAGCATGATAACTTCTGATACGTTTTCTTTTTTGTTTACAAACGTTTTTATTGGAAGGTTGTATACAAAGTAGAAGGTGCATATTATACAAAATCTATTACAAAGAATGGTACAATAGTATTATTTAAAGGTTACTTGTAAAACAAGAGGGTTATATAGATGATTTATACAGATTCAGGATGTTATTAAAATAATTACATATCAATAAGGTCCCAAAGATCCCACTTTTTATTAAAGACATGCATAGAGTCTTTTAAAATATGATAAATGCTCTCTGTGGCTTTGATCATGGACATTCTGTTTACAATTTGTTGCCAGATGAGTGTGGGTGATTTCCAATTATAAGCGATCATCCATAATGTAGCGCCGCAGAGAGTATGAGCCAGATTATTTTGAGATTTGTCAAGGTCTGGAAATGTGCAGAATAACAGGCAACATTGTGGCTTTAAAATAATATGTTTATCTGCTAATTTGTCTATGATACGATTTACTGAGGTCCATATAGGTTTTAGTAATTTGCAATCCCAGAATGTGTGTAGGATTGTACCATGGTCTAGGCAGCCTCTAAAACAACAAGGGGAGATGTTTGGGTAGTATATGTGGATTTTAGATGGAGTCATATACCATCTAGTGAATACTTTCAATGGTGTTTCTTTAAAAGAGGATGAGCGTGCACTTTTATATAGATTAGTTATCATGATTGACCACTCTTTAAGTGAGAATGTGCAATCAAGGTCTGTCTCCCATTTGGTCATATATTTGGCTTTAGAGGATATAATCGGTAATTTAAAGTGACTAT
>BLSH010510131.1:202810-241584 GCA_018402905.1 Glandirana rugosa
TTACAGTGTTTTCTAAATCAGAAATTTACCAATTTGACTTCCCCCCCCCCGCGCGCGCGCGCGCGATCTCCATCAGGTATTACCGCAATTTTTAGTGCAGTTAATGCAGTCCGACTTGAGGGATGACCCAGTGCGACTTGACTGTAATAGAAGTCAATGCAAGTGGCCTGAAGCCTCCCCAGGAATCTTTTTCTAAGTTGGAGCGACTTGAGTCTCTCCTATCTGGACAGACTGCCAAATCTAGGCAGAGAGCCAAGTCTGAGATCACTGCAGATAAAAGAAGCAAAAAGATACTATATTTCAAATGATCAAAGGGTTGAACTCCCAGTGTATAGAAGAGTTCAGTTTAACCATTTAAAGACTAAATCTTTTGTGACATTTGTTGCTTACAAGTAAAAATCCAGTATTTTCTGCTAGAAAATGACTTAGAACCCCCAAACATTATATATTTTTTTACCAGAGAATTTTTTGTGACACGGTTTTTGCGCAGCGGTCTTTCAATGTAAGTCACTTTGCTTGGATCCTATGATGCAATCCTGAGTGTGGCTTGGGGTTACCGCTTTTGGTAGTGAAAACTCACCCCAAGCCACACTCGGGATTACCACCAGGGCCGCTGATAAGCCAGTACAACCAGCCCTGTTGTACCAGACCCAGCCAGTAGGGGGGGCCCGAGCAGCTTCACAGAAAATTCAGTGGAAAAAAAAACAGCTTTCTTATTTTAAAAATTAAATCTACAGGGTGGGCCATTTATATGGATACACCTTAATAAAATGGGAATGGTTGGTGATATTAACTTCCTGTTTGTGGCACATTAGTATATGTGAGGGGGGAACTTTTCAAGATGGGTGGTGACCATGGCAGCCATTTTGAAGTCGGCCATTTTGAATCCAACTTTTGTTTTTTCAATAGGAAGAGGGTCATGTGACACATCAAACTTATTGGGAATTTCACAAGAAAAACAATGGTGTGCTTGGTTTTAACATAACTTTATTCTTTCATGAGTTATATACAAGTTTCTGACCACTTATAAAATGTGTTCAATGGGCTGCCCATTGTGTTGGATTGTCAATGCAACCCTCTTCTCCCACTCTTCCCACACTGATAGCAACACCGCAGGAGAAATGCTAGCACAGGCTTCCAGTATCCGTAGTTTCAGGTGCTGCACATCTCGTATCTTCACAGCATATGTTTTTTTATGGTTTTTATGGTCAGTAAAAACCAATACCGGGTGAGCTGCTTCTTACAGGAGGTACCGCCATTCCTCCAAAGCCGACTTGATGGCCAGCAATTCCCTATCACCGACATCATAGTTCCAGCAAGATGGTGCACCACCACATTATGGGTGTCAGGTCAGAGCATTCCTAGATGAACAGTTTCCTGGAAAGTGGATTGGTCGTCGTGGGCCAGTTGAATGGCCCCCAAGGTCTCCCGATCTGACTCCCTTAGACTTTTATCTTTGGGGTCATCTGAAGGCAATTGTCTATGCTGTGAAGATACGAGATGTGCAGCACCTGAAACTACGGATACTGGAAGCCTGTGCTAGCATTTCTCCTGCAGTGTTGCTATCTTGGCTGTCTTAGCTGTGTGCTCAGGCTTCACTGCAGTCTTAACCAGGAAGAGAAAATCTGCTAACATGAAGAGCACTTTCTCAAGGATTTATACAGTTGAAGACAGCAGATATAAATGTAATACTTATATAGGGAAATTTGTTTCATCCCTGTGTATCATCTGAGGCTGTTCATATCACTGGGTATATGTGAGGGATTACATCCACTTTAATGCATTGCTTGAATTAGAATTAGAACATTTTTAGGAATCGATTTTGGCCACTCACCACCGCCCCCTCCTATACTTACCTGAGCCCTCATTCGATCAAGCGCTGTGCACATCTGCAGCTCTTCTCTCCCCTTACTTCCGTGTTTCACTGGCTTTGCTGGGGCACCGAGAGCCACTGGTTCTCAGTTCTGTCAACCAAAGCCAGTGATGACGGAGCGGGGCTCGGGAGCGAGCACGCATGAGTGCCTGGACTGAGAAGAGGAGCCAAGAGCACCAGAGGGGAACCAGAGAAGAGGAGGTTTGGGGGCTGCTCTGTGCAATTCTATTCCTGAAGCCAGGACGAGTTGTGGTCTACGCATTGACGTCATTTCCAGCGACGTCATATCCTCCTGTTGGAGTACACACTGCTTTTCTATACAAGCACATCCCTGGCCATTTTTTCCTCCCTATGCAAACTATACATACCCAGTGCCGATTCTTATAGGCACCTACAAATATGAGTGTAAAATTTGTACAATATTTCTGTGTGTATTTTTAATAAAATCAAACGATTTTAACGATAAGAGACCATCCTTGGTATTTTATCTTAATGCATGACGGTACACCATCTGAGAAGGAACTATAGGAACAAGCCATTGGAGAGTTAAGGGTATATCCCCAAACACAAGCGCTACTGACCTGACTTGCAATAGTAGGTCAACAACTTGTGGCGAGTGTCTGTCTGTATGGGAACACTGGAGGCACTAAGGCCTCATGCACACAGGATGTTTTAAAAACATCAGCGCTACAGTAGCGCTAAAAACCTGTTATGTTGTGTTTTGACATTAGTGTTTAGCCGTGTTTAGCTGCGTTCTCGTTCTTTGACATTTTTACATTAAAAACACTCTATATAATGTAAAAACACCTATAAACGTCAAACGCAGCTAAATGTGGCTGATGTTTTTAGCCACGTTTAGCCGCGTTTTGCCACGTTAAGCCGCATTTAGCCGTGTTTTGACGTTTTTCGTTTTTGTATGATTATGTAACCTTAATGTTATTTTGTATTGATATAGCATGTACTGTATGTTATGGTCCTGCTTTATATTTTGTCTATGAAGGTTTAGAGCGGTTTATCTATGAAAATATCCAGCCATACTCCTGTATGCACCCTTGTACTAATTCCCCTGGGAGGGAGCCACGATCCATTGATCTCGGGTGCAATGCTTTGCAGGGTCCTGTAAAAAGAAATAAATACATTTTTTCCCTTTGTATTTATTTATTTATTTTTTTCAAATGTAAACCTAGCCTTTAAGGCATAGTATTACGATTCAACGCTCATAGACTTCAATGGGGTTTGATGCCACGTTTGGGTTTTGTGGACATTAACCACTTCAGCCCCGGAAGGATTTGCCCCTTTCCTGACCAGAGCACTTTTTGCAATTCTGCACTTCGTCGCTTTAACTGACAATTGCACGGTCGTGCGACGTTGTACCTAAACAAATTTGACATCCTTTTTTCCCCACAAATACAGTTTTCTTTTGGTGGTACTTGATCACCTCTGCGGTTTTTATTTTTTGCGCTATAAAAAAACAAAGAGCGACAATTTAAAAAAAAAAAAAAACAATATTTTTTCCATTTAGCTATAATAAATATCAAAAAAAAAGTAAAAAAAAAATTTCTTCCTTAGTTTAGGCCAATATGTATTTTTCTATATAATTTTGGTTAAAAAAAAACACTATAGGCGTATATTCATTGGGTTGCGCAAAAGTTATCGCGTTTACAAACTATGGGAATAGATTTATGGCATTTTTTTTTATTAGTAATGGCGGCGATCTGCGATTTTTATCGTGATTGCAATATTGCGGCAGACAGATTGGACACTTTTGACACTTTTTTGGGACCAATGACATTTATACAGCAATCAGAGCTAAAAATAGCCATTGATTACTGTATAAATGTCACTGGCAGGGAAGGGGTTAAACTGTAGGGGGCAATCAAGGGGTTAAGTGTGTTCCCTCACTGTGTTCTAACTTTGTGGGGGCTGGGCTGGCAGGGGCATGACAGATCTAACTGTTCCCGATCACTGGGAACATTAGATCTGTCATCTGTCCCCTCAAAGAATGGAGGTCCACCATGTTTACACTGGCAGATCTCCATTCTGACTCTGTAACAGGCGATCACGGGTTGCCAGAGGACATCGAGTCTACCCGACCTGCGGGCACACTCACGCAGTGTGCAGCAGGCGCTAAAGCGCGTCGGCAACGCACGCTCCCATCCGCACCTGCGGCTGCACGAGCCGTCATACGGCTACGGCGATTCGCGCAGCAATGCAAACCTGCCGTCGTCAAACGACGGCGGGAGGTCGGCAACTGGTTAAAGTATATGTAAACCCTCACCTTGTAAAACAGCCCATTCAGTTTAAAATAGATATAAAAAAGATTAACACGTTTTTCCCTTTTTCATAACTCATCACATTTCCTCTGTTCTCAGCTGCATAAGAGCTGGGGAAAGGAGAAACAGCAGAACACTGAACTTCTCAGTGAAAGGCTGTGCAGGGAGGAGGGGTGTCAGTACAAGTCTGATAATTGTAGGTGTAGCGATACCCCGAAGGAGCTGCTTAAGTCTGTTCAGTCCGTTACTCTGCCCTTCAACCCCAAAAAGTGTCTCAGCCCCTACTGGCACACCTAGCAATGTGATTAATAGAATACCATAGTAATGACACACTGACACAGTTCAACTGTTTAAGCCTTCTTTCATTTTCTCAGGCAGCAAAAGGACTCAAAATGCTATTGGTCAGCCAAGTCCTGGACAACAATCAAGACTCGGCTGAAATAGAGTTTAGAGAAGTCAGATTAACAATTTACAACAGCAAGTAAATGCTACTAACATATACAGTAATAAACAGTAAAAAGGAGTTCTTCCAAAAGACTAGTGATCACGGTAAATATTATTACTACTAAAGAGGGAATCCCCAGGCTGGCCTATAATACCTTGAAACTCCATGTGGGATAGACCAATATAGAAATCAGTGACCTGTCCCCTTTAAAAGCAGTAAATAACAGTGTCTTAAAAGCGAGGCCTCACGCTATCTTCACCGGCACAATGGAGCTCATAAACAAGAATTCTTTAATGTGATAAAGTGATGTTGAATAAGGCAGGATAACTGATTCTGTCTTGCAACCATCCGCTATATGTCTCAGATTCAAGTTGTCTTAGCACAGTGTCCAGAGTGTAATCTATGTGAAAGACAATAGAACCTGTGGGCGAAAGCCCCCTCACCAATCCTGACAGCGTTCAGCAATTCTCCGGCAGGAAAGACGATCGACAATTCTCCTTGATGCAGATGAACAGAGATGGCGGTCGACCTGCTGTCTCAGTGTACCAGCCAATTCCACAATATTCAGCACTGCTGCAGACTGTCCTTCAGGAGAAGAAAGGCATTGTATCCTTGCTTTTGGGCTGGAGCTGGATCTGTTGGCTGTGCACCAAGCGATAGGCCGCAATCCCCTCACACAGCGGCGAGATGGTGCCCATGAAATGAGATTCAGGAAGCCAGAGAGGTTTGGCCCTTTAATGCAGATTCATTTATAATCTCTCCCATAATTCTCTTGTCTGTGCTGTGCAGGCTGGGATTTGTAGTCTTGCCTCTTTAAGAGTCAGTGAAGCCGCTTTGTGATGGGACTTCGTATCCCATAATCCTCTGCTGCTGCTGTTGATAGTGAGACAGGAGAGAAAGAGCAGAGAGGGCTGATGTCTGTGTGTCTTTGGAAAGGGAGAGGTGAAAATCCCCCTTGCAGCTGCTTGCAGGCACATTCCTCCCATGTGTGGATTCAATCTGGCAGCGGCCAGCTTGGCGAGGTACCCGCTACATAGGAAAGCAGGCTGAGTTCTCAACATAGCAGAATTGACCATGGTGTTTTCTCCAACTTAGCATGGTCAGTTTTTAATAAGAAAGCAGAGGGACTGGAAAGAACACCAGGGATTTCTTACAAAGGAAGTGTAGTGCCCCCATAGTAATAGGTGCTTTTTGTAGTTTTTTTTTTTTTTGCTAGGAATGGCAAAATTTAGTCAGGCCTGACAAAAAGTGCAAGCCTGAATGTTTTGATCTGGGCAGGGGGAGTGGCCCAGGAAGAGCTGGCGATTGCAGGAAGGAACATCCCTCAGGTACTCCTCCCCTTTGTTTCCAGAGGGCTCTGGAAAAGGGGATGGGAGAGGAGGTGTCACTTTCTGAAGTATGTTAAGGAGCCCTGAGCAATCCACAACCTGGGTTGGCAGGGGGTAGGCCTACTTAAATACTGGGATCTGCCCAGCAGGGGGGAGGAGAGTGTCAGGTGGAAGAGTGGAGATGTAGCAGGTGCTGTGGAGGCCCCGGTCTGGGCAGGGGGGTGACCTTGAGGCCTGGAGGCTCGGGTGCAGCCAGGAGCGGAGTCGGTTCCTGAAGTAGCACAAGGGAGCAGGAGAGCAGCAGAGAGGCTACCCGAAAGACTCTTTAAAGGATCCACCAGTGTTGGTGAGTGACAGACCCTGGGAGCTGGACAGAAAGGCTGGAGCAGGCTGGGAGGAGACAGTGGACAGTCTGTAGAGGTCGGAGGAGCCAGTCAGGGGAAGGAGTTTCACTGGACAGCGAGGTAGGCCGGAGTGGCCTGGAAGAGGAAGGGCTGGGAGTAGTAGTCCATCAATACCCAGCTAGCCCCAACGTACTTAGCTACACTTGGGGGGCCCATGGCTTCACTACTGGGAGCCCGTGGCCCTTGTCTGTGTAATGGGAGGTCCTGCTGGCAGCAAAGCAGACCTCACCATGTGCTAGCTGTGGTGGAGGAGGAGGTGTCATGGAGGCCTGACAAATTGCCTTTCAGGCCAGGAAAATCAAGTAGTAAGCAGGAGAGAAGAAAAAGGAGTGTAACGCCAGCCAGTGTCTGTGCTGGAGGAAGAAGGAGTGTAAGGATCAGCAAGAGTTTGTGCTGGAAGAAGAAGGAGTGTATATGCTGCGGTGTATATAGATGGTCCCATGATTTGATCCATTGGGCATCCCACAGTTATCCCTTTCCCCATCCAAGTGTATCCCCTCAATAAAACAACAAAACAAAGTACCAACCTGTTCCGTGACTCCGGATGCATGGAAAATTCTGTGTTTAAGGGCAGCGGGCAGGTGAACCACATCTTCCAGTCACCTCCCCAGGGGGCACATGGCTACAGAAGCAATACAAAGAGAACAGACTCATTTTTCATACAAATACATGGTATAGTAGGCACATATCAAGAATACAAAATACTGTAGCAATACCCCCACTCTCCAGAGGCCTGATGGTGACCTCCAGAGTCAGGGGCAGCTGACATTCCTCCTCAGGGTGAAGGTTACTAGGCATGGTGGGTGTAATGCAAGGTGGAATAATTGGGTCACTTTTGAAATAAACAAACAGGCAGATTCCGCAGACAAAAATAGAAATAGGCTGACAGCGATACAGAAAAAGGGCCTTTAAGCTGAATGCAGCAATCTGTATTTTCAGAGCAACTGCTGTCTCCTATAGCAACACTTCACTTTAAATGCTTCACTGTAGATCTGCACACGTAACTCACAGTAACTCGCTGTAGATCTCTGCTGACATCTCACAGTATTCCACTGTAGATCTTCACTCACATCTCACAGTATCCCACTGTAGATCACTCGCTGACTCCCTGACTTGACTCACAGCTACCCACTGTACTTATCTTGAAGCTTCACGCTGGGTCTCCGGATGAGACTACTGAAGCTTTCCCACCTCTTCACCATCCCCAGCTAATGAAAGGACTGCTCTGGTACTTCTTCAGACCTCCATCCTCTCTACATCTGCCTCTGATAACAGGAGTGGTCATCCCTTTGTGGCAACTGCTTTTCCTTTACAGCTGGCACACAATCGGGTTCTCCCTCAGGCAGAACCTCCTCAACTTGGTTAGGCCTCCGACTCAATGCCTAACTCACTGCTGCTGCTTGGATTCCTGGATAGGCCTCAGTCAGGCTTAGCAGCCAGGTGCTCCAGGATAGGTCTCAGGCTTCTGGCCTAACAACCCGGAGCCATGAGACAGATGTCCACCCAGTCAGCCGCCTAGGTGGTTAAGAACCCTGATCACCTGACTCCTCCCAAATAGACAATCCCAGAGCATGCCCCGGAGCTGAAAGAAATCTCCTGCTGATTGGCTGAGTCAACCTATCTATTCATATACTGTGCTAACTGTAATCCATCATTCTAATATCAGAGGCATCAGTGCCACCTTGTGACAGAAGAAAGGAACTACACCAGACTCAGGCTTAGGGTAAAAGCAGTGCATTCCCTACCAATTAGCCAGGCTAGTTACCACCTAGCACAGCTAAATTTGTTAGCAGCCCTGTTTAGGACCAGGGTGCTACAATACTCTTTAAGCAGGATTTGATAAAAATCCATGCAGTTTCACTCATTTCTATCCTCCAGTTATGGAAATACCAGCCCATATGCCTGTTGTACTAGGAAGATATAATTCAGGGGAAAGCCATAAGGTGTTGGGAGTTTTTTTGTTTAAAAATAAAGAAAAAGACTAAAAATGTGGCACTATTCAATAGCACAGACAGCACTGGATCCTGTTTGGAATCCCTGCCATATGCCACTTGGCCCAATCAAAGTCCAATATCCAAGTTAACAGATGTATTAGCCAATCTCTGGACGGCATTGACACTTTTCTTTTCAGACACATCTGTACTCAAAACTGTTCAAGTAATTGTGCCACCATTACAGCAACACGACATAATAAGCAGCACTAAAAATAAATATATGTATACTGTATATATTTCACTTCCAGCTGTGAGGTCCAACAGGCAATTAAAGGCAATTAAGTAACACAGTTACTCTGCCAGGATGACAAGTACATACACATTCCAGAAAAATCAGGAAAAGAGCTATTAGTAATTATAAGTCCAACAATTTGCCTAACTGTACACACAAATTGAAATCCCTAATGGCAGAGGCCATAATTGCACCTAAAAGACTTGCAGCAAATGTTCCCACACAGGGCTTTACTATTACAGTGTAACCTCTGTATTGACCACATACTTGATTACAGTCAAGATGAAGGATGTATGTGTGTCTTTATTTATGTTAACAGCGTAGAGCTAGCTTGGATTCCTAGCAAAAAATAATTTGCAAGGTGTACACTTAATTATGGTCTTAGAAAGTAAAGTAAATATTCTAAAGAATGTTAATGTGCATTATATGCAAGCCCTTTAAGAGCTGCACAAAATTAGATGATTGATCAATTTCGGACATATCAAGTGTTAATCGTCATGTCTATGGGCACCAGCAGACAGCAACAGAAACCCCTGTAATTTGTCTTAGAAATATTTTAGCACAACTGATAATTTGCATGATGGAGACACTAAATTCAGGGTGCGGAACTAAATTATTCTCATACATATCCTTCGTCAACATCATTAGTGTTGCCAAGTAACAGCTAATATTGATTTTGTGTAGCGGGAAGCCTTTAAAAAGATGATTCTAGGTTATAGGAAAGACATGCATATGGTGAAATTGTGCAACCACAAAAAATACATACAGCTCAATTTACGATCATTTGGTCGCATTATCTACTATCATAAACACTTTTTACAATTTTAATTTGAAAATTTTGCACTTGCACAGAAAAATAATGTACAGGCAAGTCTATGATCATACAATATAGTAAAATCCACCAAAGGCTGCTGTACCTTCATGTAGTTCAGCACTCCTATAAATGTGCAACACCAAGTATAATTTAATATTTTCTTCACTGTGCACACCAACACCAGGGGAAAACAAAGCCACGCTAACTAAATTGACTTCATATATAGCATTGGAAACTTTTCGTGACTGAAATTTAAACCATACATATTTCAATCTGCCTACAAGTGCATCATTATTACTGCTAAAATTGTTCACCTTCAGTGCACCTAAGCCATAGAGTTGAGTGTAGAGTGACTGCCACTGGTGAGCTTATCAATGACATGGAACACTGCACAAATTCAATCACTATACATTTATTAGAAATTGCTAAATAATTAGCAATTTTTCTTGTAAATATATAATGATGACTAATAATTAAGAATTATTAGTGTTGTTGTGGAAAAAGGAATGCACAGAGAGGTATATACAGTAAAACCTTGTATTGTGAGCATAATTCGTTCCAGAAACATGCTTGTAATCCAAAGCGCTCTTACATCAAAGCGAATTTCCCCATAATAAATAATAGAAACTCAGACGATGCATTCCACAACCATTGATGATTAAAAGAGGCACATCTAAGTATGCAGACATCCGCGGAAAAGCTGTCCACATAGACCATCCTCCGCACCACCGCCTCTCACCGCTGTCAGTCTGCAATCGTGACCGGGAAGACTATCCTGCGGTAGAGTGATCTGAAAGCGAGACTTGAAGCGCTCGTGGCGCACAGTGTAGAAGGGATGACGTTGATGGCTGTGCACAGGATGGTCCATATGGACATCTTTACCCCGGATGCCTGCATACTTATATGTGCCTCTTTTAATCATCAACCATGTGAGTTGCTGTGTTGTACCTTCATTAAATATAACCATATTGCTACACTTTGAGGAGCCTCTCTTCTCTTTTATACTCAGCTGTGATGTAAAGCTACTTGTATATCAAAACATCGCTTGTATAGTATAAAAGTTTGCTTGTCTTGCAAAACGCTCTCAAACCAAGTTACTCTCAAACCAAGGTTTTACTGTAATGCAAACTCCTCCAATCCAAACTAATTTCACACAGCAACTTAGCTCTTTACCAGAGATTAGTGATTGTAGGATCCCAGAAAATATGACAAAATCCAACAGAGTACTTGCAAAATAATATAATAATCAGAAGCCTTCAGGCTGGGTTCACACCATTGTTGCAAGCGGCTCACAGCAGGGGTCCAGTGCGTCCTGGTTCACTATTTCGGGTCTGATTTCAGCCCGAATATTTGGCTGAATTTGCACCTAAAACGGACCAAAAAACACACTGAGCTCCTATGCAAATTCAGGCCAAAGCCGCAGGGGAGATATGTGAAACGGCTTCATAGAGAGATGGTCAAAATCTCCTGCTATGGCGAATTGCCCCACATCCAATTCACGATGGTGTGAATCCAGCCTTAGAGTCCCATTAAAAATAGTCAGTTATTTTCTGTCATAGCGAGCATAGGAACACTCCACCCATCCAGCATACAGTATGTGTCTGATCTATATTATGCACCTAGATGGCTTCCACACATGCAGTAATGTATACTATATTCTAGACCAATCTTTCCATAGTGACTAAATTAGCAATTGCTAAATAAACATTAAAAATTGTTGCATAAATTGCATTTAGGTAATTAGCAGTTCTATAGAAAATAAATTATTTCCTTAAAAAATTCTTAAAAAAACAGGATTGCTGCTAATAAATTGCCAGTGTAAGGCCCCTTTCACACCTGTGTGACTTGAAAGTCGCGCAATTTTGCCCCAATTTTTTTGCCACAATTTTTGCCGCAATTTTGATGTGACTTGAAGCAATGCCTGTGTGCTCCTGGGGTCTATGGACCTCAAGTCCCATCAAAGTCGGACCAAAGTAGTGCAGGGACTACTTTGAAGTTGCTGCCACTTGAAGTCACACAGATATGAATGGTAGTCATTGAAAATCATGGAGTACGACTTGTCATGCGACTTTGCAGTCCCAAGTCGCAGGACAAGTGTGAAAGGGGCCTTAGTGTTACATGGCCCAATGTAAACATCCTTCACCATTCAGACACTGATCAGAGTGACACCTGCAATTAGTGATACATACTAGGTATTATAGAAATGCTTGTTTCCCGTTCAGATCTGCAATCACAGTACTTGACAGTCGGACATTTTCCAGCACCAACTTGATCTGGGGCTCTGAGATGTCTTGTGACTGAGTGCTGTTGGTGAAAAGCAAGCTGAGGATGTAACATGTGAAAAAGTTGCAATAAATCATGTACAGTATGTCCTTTACAAACACTTAAGCCTCATACACACGGGCGTTTTTTACAGCCACGAAACGCTCACTATCGCCGTACCGACGTTAACCGGCGTTTTTGACGCCAACGTTTTCAGGTTAAAAAATAGCAGAGGAATGTTTTGTTTTTTTAAAACGCCTATTGATGCCGACGCTCACTAACGCGCATTAACGCTCACTAACGCCGATGCCAAACGCCGAAAAAAACGCCAATTTTTCCCTAACGTCGGGTCCGACGTTTTGCTTATTTTTTTTCATACGCCCATATGTATGAGGCCTTACTTTTCAAAATGTTTATCAATAATTGCAGCACCATGGCACCTACTTTAGTCCATGAAAATATGTCCCTATGATATGACCAGTTGGTTGTGTTTGCCCCCAGACTAAAAGTTCCTTGCTATTAGCCAAAAGTTTCCAGACTCAGCAGACAAAAAAAAATCTGTAAACAGGGAGACTTTTATGTACTTCAAATAGGTAATTGCTTCTTATGCAGATTCTTAATTCTGTCAAATTATATTTTGGGGTGTATTTATAAAAATTCACAGAGTTATTTGTCCTGTGAATTTGCATGTACATTCGTTCCGTGGAAATAAGGGTAAAAAATGAATGTTATTAGGCTATTTTTCTCTCCAGGTCAAATGTTATACGTGTTCAAATAATTTTATTAGTACAGTAAGGGGTAAACATACAGAGGATAATAACTTTTGCAAATTAACCCCAAAAGAAAGGGGATAAAACAGAGTGCACAATAATGCAGCAAATTGACTGCGATATAGAAAAAAACAATAGCAATAATGCTGAGATTAAACAATTAATGACTGCAGTACAATATGATAGATAGAAATAGAAGTTACCTCATGTGCCCAACATGGTTGCGTGAAAAAAAGCAGCAAAAGGTTGAATGTTATTCTTTATACAGATTAGAGTGAATCAGGAAAATACCACAATATGGTCACTAGGCGGAGTTGACAACCATAGTAAATATCTATTTATTTCCTATGATCATCATGATATCAAGTGGCCATAATGCCGTGTTTTTCTGATTCACTCTCTTCTGTATGAAGAATAACAGTCAACCTGGAGAAACCATAGACTAGTGTTCTTTTTTTTCTCCTACATTCCCAAACAAATGTATATGAAGTTTCACAGGATGTTCTGCAAATTGTTTATAAATACACCCCAAGTGTGTTTTAAAAGGTTTTGTAACCATTCAGAATGTCTTGGTTTTGTAGACTGCATAAAGTCAATCGCTTTCACACGAAAATGGTTCATCTTTTGTGTAAGATATCTTGTTGTTTAGATATGTATTGTTGGGGGTGTGGCCACAACAGGCATGTGAGAAGAAGCATCTCACAGTGCTCCCACACTCTATCCTGTCACCGGTCCTTACCCCGGCTACCGAGAACGACCAAACCGGCACCATCTGACTCCTCTCGCTGCCAGGATTGCTCCAGTACTGGAGGTGGCCTATGACTTCCAAAATAGTGTCGGCGCCGCTGCAGCACCTCCGCCAGTGAAGACACCCAAGGGACATGACAAACCCAAAGAAACAGGTACAAAGAGTAAGATTCCTCGGGCAGTGGGCAAAGACAATCCAGGAGACATACTCTACTAGGGCAGAGGAGGAGAGCTTTGATTCCCCAGATCTTTTCACAGAGACTGAGTCTGCCCATGGGGATTACACAGACACCATGCTCTCCCATACAGCAGGCCCTGCACTGAATCCTGGGGAACCTATGGACAGTGAACTGCAGCCAACTTTAAGCCAGATCCTGCATGCAGTACATAAATGCACTCCCTCTGTTAAATTAGTTAATGACCGCCTGGGGGGACTGACTGAGGAGGTGGCTCTCTTCTGACAGGATTTACAAAAAATCCATGAACGTACCACTGCAGCAGAAAGCCGCATTAGTGAAATAGAGGATCAACTCCCACCTTTGATAACAGAAGCACACGCTACAGCCCGCACGAAAATAAAGACAAAGCGGATGACATCGTAAACCGGCTGTGCCAAAATAATATCCATATAGTATGGCTCCCGGAGAAAATGGAGGGCAGAGACCCCACAGAATATATTGAGTCCTGGCTGCTGGAAGTCTTTGGCAAAGACGCCTTCACGCCACTGTTCGCGGTGGAGAGAGCTCATAGAGTCCCCACCAGAGCTGTACCGGGCAATGCTCCCAGACCAATGTTGGCTCGGCTTCTCTACTACCGTGACAGAGAGAGGGTGTTGAGATTGGCAAGAGAGCGACCAAATAACCAGCATAGTGGAGCAAAAGTGTCATTTTATCCCAACTTTTTGGCTGAGGTGCAGCGTATACAGGCCAAATTCTTTGACATCAAGCAGCGACTACAGCACCTGGGGCTCCCCTACTCAATGCTTTACCCAACTTGGCTGCGAGTTACTGCCAATGGTCGGGCACTCTTCTTCAATACCGCGACAGAGGCGGTGGATTGGCTTGATGTGCACGAGCCATCCCTGAGCCATTGGCATAGAGAGGATGGCAAGGCTTGACGTGGGGAACCTTGTTCAATGCGTTTACCCTGAGGTGTGTGTGTGTATGGAGTCACCTGTTTCAGCGAAAGCACCCTAGCTGGGGACACAAAATTTCTGGGAAATACTGGATATGCAGCTCCCAACACTGAGTTTTTGCTTTTCTTTGTAAACAAATAGAAAACAGTTTGCTCCAACCTGCACAGCACTCCGAGACAATGAGTGAGTATACTCCTCAAGGAGAGCTGGAGGGATTAAAGAGCTTGTTTACTGTCTGTATAACCAAAACTGCGTGGTTATTCCTGGGTTTGTAAGTTTTTGGGCACTGTTGTGGCTTACAAGTTTAAATATAGCTGTTCTACTTTCTTATGAACAAAGATGTCACATTTCTATTATCCACCTAAAGGTTCTTGCATGGTACTCTAGAAATATATCCTCCTGGTTATTGGCCTTCTTGTTGAAAGGCCCTGACTTGCCCGGCTTTATCCTCCAATTTATATGTGTATCTAGCTTCCAATATGTCTGAACTGCCCCTGGTCGCTTGGAACGTTCGGGGACTGGGCACACCTTTGAAATGAACAATGGTAAACTCCTTTCTGCATCAGTAACCCCCAGTGATTATTGGATTACAAGAGACACACTTAGCTAGAGACTCCACCAGTAGTTTGAAGTATTCTTGGGTGGGCCATGCTTACCACTCCACTCATACCTCCTACTCCAGGGGGGTAAGCATATTAATACACAGGGCCTTGACTTACCAAGAGCTCCATGCTAAGATAGATGAGGAAGGCCAGTTTGTATTTTTGCATTGCAAATTATATCATGTTGAATGTATTGTGGCCATGGTTTATATTCCTCCCCCATTCTCTGCGGCTGTCCTTCGGGAGCTGCTGGCCTTTATTATTACCAGGCCTACTCTCCCGTTGTACATCCTGGGAGATTTTTTGGAGGATGAAATATCCAGAACATGTACAATTTTCGTGTTTCTCTAAAACCCATACATCATTGTCTCGCATTGATTTGTGTGTTGGGAACAAGGTGGCCTTACCACTGCTGGCGAAAATACAATACTGCACGAGAGGGGTCTCTGACCACTCTCCCCTAGTGTTATGGATTGCGGTATGGCCCAGGGACACCTTGTCCCCTGCACCGTGGCGCTTAAATGCATTCTGGCTGTAGCTGTTCCCGGCGCGCAACTCCATTACAAGACAAATTGGAATACTTCTTCTTGGATAATGCCCAGCATAAAGATACGCTTGTGCTGTGAGACACTTTTATATGCTATTTAAGGGGAGTGTTCATCTCAGTCATCACCAAGGTTAAAACAGATGCGAAAGCCCATGAATCGCAACTAAATTGGTTAATAGATTGGAGGGGGAATATATAGCTGATCCATCGGAGCAATCAAAGGTCTCTTGGCTCTCTGCTCAAGATGCACTAGTCAAAGTGGTCAACTCCAAAACAGAGAAAAAACGCTTTTTTTCAAAGGTCACTTTCTATGAGGAGGGGAAGCAGAACAGCCACCTCCTGGCCAAACTAGTTAATGTGCGCCCTTCGGCCCCAGCCATAGTTGCCCTGAAGCTGCCCAATGGTCATCTAGTTAACACACCTGAAACGGACAATGGAGGAGCTTCTTATATATTTATCCTCCATTTCCCTGCCATCTCTATCCGCCACTCAGCGGCAACGTTTAGAGGCACTCCTGACACTGGAGGAACTTCAGGAGGGTGGTTGGTGCATTCCCGCATTCCAAGGCCTCAAGGGATGATGGGATTCCTATGGAGGTCTACCAAACATACTCTGAACTTCTCTTACCCAAGTTGTTGGTATTATTTAACGCTTGGTATATTAATGTTCTGAGCAGAGACTGCCTGAGTCGATGTCCAGAGCCTAAAACCGGACAAAGTAGCCACTGAACCTTCCTCATACAGGCCTATTTCACTGCTTCAAACAGATATAAAAATACTGCCCAACGCCTTGGCCAGAAGACTAAACAAGGTAATATCAGACATAATTCACCCTGACCAGGTGGGTTTATGCCTTAATAAATCTACTGCAATCAATCTCAGGAGGTTGTTTGTGAATATGCAATCCCAGGTGGACAATACTGGCACCAGGGCTTTGCTATTGCTAGACACAAACAAGGCTTTTGACAGTGTGGAATGGGGGGTATCTGTGGGCAGTAATGGAGAAATTTGGGTTTGGAACCAAATTCATATATTGGTTATGGCTTTTGCATTATAAACCACAAGCGACCAGTAGAGAGGGTGGTAGGGTCCCTGAGCCTCTTGAATTAGGACGGAGAACCGGCAGGGATGCCCCCTATCGCCGCTCCTCTTTGCCATGCCAATAGAGCCGCTGGCGGCACAAATCAGAACACATGATGGCATTACAGGCTTTAAATATAATGATCAGTATGAGAAACTCCTTCGCTATGCTGATGACATGCTTTTACTACTAGACGATACAGATGTTTCTCTACCAAATGCTATGGACGTTATCTCGAATTTTGGAAGGATTTCAGGACTGACCATTAAAGTGGTTGTCAACCTGTGACAACCACTTTAACCTACAGGTAAGCCTAGAATAAGGCTTACCTGTAGATGCCTTGCATATCTCCCAAACCTGCACGGTTCAGGAGATATGCAGTGTTCTGCATGTGCCAACGTCATTTCAGCACATGCACAGTGAAGAAACAGCCTCCGTGCTGTTTCTCCACTGAGACTGTGCCGTGACTGGTGGCTCCCGCGAGCATGTGTGGGATTGACGTCACGTGACTCCGGCCAGTCACAGAGCCGGAGATCGTGGCCCCGGAAGGAAGAGGGGCAGAAGATGGACGCTGCTAGCACAGGGGACAGCGCTGGACGTCGCTGGCTTTGTTTACAGGTAAGTAGCCCATTATGCTTCTAATTTACAGGGGTATGTAGAGGTAGTAAACCCAATCTGGGTTTACTTCCTCTTTAATTGGTCGAAATCTGCCCTGTTGCCACTAGACCAGCTGGACGCCCCCCTATGCTGCCAACATGTCCTGTGCCTATAGTATCCACTTTTAAATATCTGGGAATTATTATCTCGCCCCAGCTTACGGATTTTTGTCACCTAAATATCACCTCTTTACTGACACGATTTAGAGACAAAGTTAAATTATGGAATAAATTATGGTTATCAGTGGCAGGAAGAGCTAACCTACTTAAAATGATCTTTATGCCCCAACTGCTTTATTTCCTTCATAATTCCCCGGTGGTTATCCCTTTTAAAATTTGCTGAATAGTGAATTCCATATTCAGATCATTACTATGGAAAGGTGGGAGTGCAAGAATTAAATTAGAACAATTACAGAAGCCAAAGGATGGAGGAGGGCTTGCTCTCCTGAATCCTTGGTTATATTACATTCTCTCTCAGCTTCAGCATTTGATCGGAGGCCTGAGAGAGCACAATACCTCGGGGGGCGGGACTCACGATTCCACACTGTCAATCTTGTTGCACAACACTGGTGCCCTTTCCCTGGCAGAGGGCCTGGAGGCCCAGCTGTTTTGTAAACTGAATAAACAATATCCAAATTACAGTCTTATGCAAAAAATCTGGGATAAAGCGAAACATCTCAAAAAAGTAATTGGGTACACGGAGTTTAGTCCCATATGGGGAAATCACTCTTATTTAGAGCTGGCTAAATTACAGCATGCATCTCTTTGGCGGGCATTTGGTGTAACACACATTAAGCACATCCTGGTTAATGGGAGGCTTCTGACATTTTCTCAGCTGCAAGATTAATATAGGGTCCCGGCCAACAGGTTATTTTACTATTTTCAACTAAAACACGCTATGGCAGCCCAGCGATCATTTAAAGATGCTATTATGTCTCCTACCCCAATATTTCATTTTATACAGCAAGTATCCTGTATGAAAGGTTTCATATCTAATTGCTTGGGGGATACCTGGAGAATTTTCCTAGCACTGCATGTGAGAGGTGGGAGAGAGATGTGGGAGAAATACCGGGAGAACTTTGGGAGGAAGGTTTAGAGGCGTACTGCTCTGCCTCTCTCAATGTAACACAAAGACTCTCCCAGTTATATATTTTGCTGAGAGTTTACCGCACTGCCCCCAGCCTACACACTATGGGACTGCGTCCAGACCAATGATGTGGTAGATGTGAAAGAGATGTAGGAGAACTGGTACACTTACTGTGGAGATGCCCGAAGCTGCATTGATATTGGGGCTCGGTTGTTTCCATGGTGAATGCTGCCTTGCAGGTGTCTATCCCCTTGGATCTTAAACAGTGTATCTTAAGCATACTTGATGCAGTAGTTACTGATAAATATACAAGAGATGCAGCTACTAGGGCTTTATTTCAGGCCCACAAACTTATTTTGCAGCACTGGACTTCTCCCAATCCTCCATCGCTTCAAATGTGGATAGAGTAAATGGGCTCAACGCTCAGAATGGAAAAACTGATTTATCAGCAAAGAGGTAGTCACTTAAAATTTGACAAAGTATGGGGAGGTTGGTTAGCTTATCCGGGGCTAGCCTGATAGACCTAGTAATAGATAGAGTTTTAATATGATATAACGTTCAGCATCTTATATATATTGGTTTGTAAGGTGGGACATAGCTTTTTGAATATAGCAGACTAGTTAGTCCAAAGATAGTTTATGCTTTAATGCCTTCAACTATTGGAGAGGTGTACCATGTACAATGTTACCAACTGATGTGGATTGTATATTAGGTGGATTACCACTGAAATGTTGTATGCCTTTATACTTCTAGTCTTGTTACTACTTGAATTACTGTTTTTTGCTGTGACATCTCAATAAAATTCTACCTGATTTAAAAAAGATAGGTATTGCTATATTTATTGTTCATAGGAGTAGGCAATGAATTAATACAGTGGAACCTTGGATTGCAAGTAACGCGGTTAACAAGTGTTTCGCAATACAAGCAGTTTTTTTAAAATTCTGACTCGGTTTGCGAGTGGTGTCTCGTATAACGAGCAGAATTTAGCCTTTTTTGCATGCAGTACCGCATGTGGCCAGAGAAGTGGTGGCGCTAGTGAGACTCTGAGGCGGCCGGAAATACTCAGAATTCCTCGGAAATACCTAAAGTGTAAACACTTTCCGAGTATTTCCGAGTGATACCGACATCTTAGAGTGCCACCACTTTTCAGGCCACATGTGGTATTGCATACACCATGCGCCCCCGGACATGTGGCCACATACAGTATTGCATAGACAAGCAGTGACTGTGGAATCAATTAACTGAGTTTACATGTCAAATTGCATGTCAAAAAGGCCTGATGTGAACTCGGGCTAAGGCTGGGTTCACATATGCACTGGCCACGGTTCACAGCATGGGGTCCGGTGCGTCCCTGTTCACCAATTCAGGTGCGAATCAGGTCTGAATTTTTGCCTGAACTCGCACCTGAAATGGAACCAAAGACCCACAGGACCCTTTTTAAATGTGGACCCTGGCTGCCTCAGAGCTGTGTGAACCGGCTCCATTGAAAGCCGGTCACACTCTCCTGTCATACGAATTGAATGTGGGGAAACCAGCATCCAATTAGCATACAGTATGTGTGAACCCGGCCTTAGACAACGTTAAACATTCTATTACTGTTACCTTTTTCTTTATTTGACTTCCCATACATGGCTTGATAAAGGGAAGCAATGTCCCAGATTTCAAATATGCTAAAGGGTAGGCGGTCCACATTTGCTGTCAATTAGTAGGTTTTGGCACTCAAAGGCTAATGTGAGGATAATGAAATATCTTCCCACCCATTATTCTCAGTAAGATAGCTGATTGCTTTGGCATATGTCTGTAGCTAATCTCTAGCTGGGTGCCATATTTAATTGCTGTAGATGGGCTACAATTAAATAGTGCCATGTTTCACGGAGGCTTTAGCTTGTATAAGCGCAGTGTGAACAGCAAGGTTTGACAAAGCATTTGCAGAGCTTGGCTAGGGTACGCCAGATGCATAACTCCAACCCCATAATACCTCTGAACCTCCCAAACTCTGTTATATACCAACAAATGACACTTGACACCGATTTGGCGAAATTGGCCGTTTGCCCATTTTATTATCAATTAAACAACAACATTTCTTAAAACAGAAACAACCAAATTGCAGTACCCGTAATATCTCTAAACTAGGTTGCCGGTCATGGGAGGCATCCCATCACCCCATTCCGATTGGGTATCATCTTTAATACTTTTTGTTATTATTATCCCCAGCCGTGCAACACCGGCTCGGGGACAAACACACCTACTTGACTATCCCCAGCCATGCAGCCACGCAAACCTTCCAGTTCCCAATTGGTAATGCCTCCACAGACCCCAACCGCCACAGCGCACAGGTGTGAAACCTTACACCTGTGGGCCCCTCCACAAACGCAATGCTCTCTGCACACCATCCTGAATGCCCAAGGCCCACAAATCTGTGCCAACGGCATTCAAGTGTACTCCATTGCTCTGGAGATACCACCAGGTATTCACCTCCAGATCTCTGTGCCAGACAACTAAACCACTGTTATGCGTAACAAAATGACTGCCCGCCTTGTTGACTTTTATCCGTGCCTTGTTCAGCTTCTCGGCCAACCTGGCAAAGCACCAAGAAGAGCAACCAATAATATCAGACCAAACCACTAATAAATCCAGGAAGGCCGTGCGCAACCTGAAGAGATGAAATTTAATATCGCGGACAAGGTGACGCATGGACCGAATGCCCAGGTCATTATCCCCTACACGCAGCAATAGTATGCCCTGTCCTATGGTGCCGGAAGGACCCTACACCATAGCAAACCCGGGCTACCAATCCACCTAACGGTGGCCTCTTTCCTATTAAAACCCAGCTGGCAACCATTAGGTCAAACTTCAGCCCGCTTTGCCCCCCAAAAAAATGAGAAAATGCCCCAGTATCCACACAAGGCAAGGAGCAGGGCCTGTAAAAGAAAAAGACAAAGAAAACATGGCAGAAATCAATCCACCAACAACCAATAAACAGGACAATAAAAAAAAAAAACAAGACATATTAGATCAATTCAAGGAGAACATAAAGCTTAAAGCGATCGGATTCCCATCTCCCAATATGCTTCAAAATGGCCTCATCCAACCCTCACGAGTGGCTTCTGTAGCCGCCCCGATGCGGAAGGCGTGTGAGGAGTCACTCTGAGCATCAAACCAAATGCAAGCAGACAACGCCAAAATACAGCTACAAACTGAAATTTTGACAGAGCCGATCCGTCCTGGCGCATCAGAAAAGACCCTCACGCTGCGGGCATAACCGCCCATATTCCTAGGCCCATGTAGACTAGGCAAATGGGGGAACCCCATACTCTATAGAAGCACAAATACGTAACACTGCCCAACTGATCCGTCTTGGAATATCGAATAAATAAACTATGGAAGAATCGGAACAACTTACCTCATTCGCCAACAGCCCTCCATGTGCCGTTTTAGATGGACTGACCAACTCACTGATACGAAGGGCCCTGAAAAACGCCAAGACAAACGCTGTCCTGAACAAAAGAGACTCACACATAACCTGCCTGAGCCCATAAATCCTGTAGCATGAAAAAAGTGACCAGACGGCGACCGCTCCACCTGCGAACACCCCTCCTATATTCCTTCAGGGCCTGGACACCCCATAATTTGGATAGGAACGCAAGACCCGCCAACTTACAGTTAATGCCTGAGACCGACACTCCCTGTTCAAAATTTAAACAGATAAAATATAACAACAGGGACAGGAACTCCATACTTACTGTCTCCACCCCCACCTAGGCCAAAAGATCCTCCCACACCTTGGAATACGCCGCCCATGTGGATGCACTAAATGAGTTCTGTAGTAGTTTGGCAGCGACCCCAACGCAACTCGCGACAAGACACTCCGTATTGCTCCATTTCCAGTGCCAACTCTCGGAACTTGTCCAGCTGTAAACAAGACAAAGAATCTGCCAGTGTATTAGTTGCCCCAGGCAGGTGTACAGCATATAAGAATACATTTAACCGTAGGCAACGCAAAACCAAATACTGCAATAACCGGACCACCGGCATTGAAGAGGCTGATAGCCAGTTCAATACCTCCACAACTGCCATGTTATCACAGTGTAAACAAATCTTCTTGTCTCAAAAAGAGTCCCCCCCCCAGATTTCCATGGCAACAATCACTGGAAAAAGTTCCAACAGCACCAGGTTCCTCAAGAACCCCACCTCCCTCCATTCCTCCGGCCAACGTTCCGCACTCCACCGACCCCCCAACGAAGACGACATAGCCTATGGAGCCCGCAGCATCCGTATAAAGGTCCATATCAAAATTACTGATTGGGCCTTGTTGTCAAAGGGAACGACCATTAAACGTATCCAGGAAGACATCCCACACCTTCAAGTCCTCCCTGTGCTCAGAAGTCAGCGTAATGAAGTGACCTGGGGAAAAAACACCACCGTAGCCGCTGACAAGCAGCGACTAAAAATCCAACCCATCGGCAGAATGCGACATGCAAAGTTGAGCCTGCCAAGGAGAGACTGCAGCTGCCGAAGCTGGACTTTTCGTTTTCCCACCACCAAAGCAATTTCCACTTTGAGAGCAAACAGTTTGTCCTCAGGCAAGTGACATTCCATGGCAATAGAATCAATGACAATCCCCAAGAAACTAATCATAGTGCTCGGGCCTTCCGTCTTGTCCCCCGCTAAGGGGATACCGAAATGGTCAGCTATGTGTTGAATGGTGGCCAGCAAAACACCGCACAAGTTAGACGAGGGAGGGCCCACACACAAAAAATCGTCCAAATAATGGATGACGGAACTGACTCCCTATACCTCCCGGACCACCCATTCAACAAAGGAGCTGCACGTTCTGAAAAACACGCAACAGATAGAACAACCCATTGGTAAACAGCAGTCAACATAGGACGAATCCAACCATCTGCAACCCAGGAGATAGAAACTCATCAGATGCACCGGCAGTAAATGGAAAGCCTCTCCAATATCCATCTTGGCCTAGAGAGTACCTGGCCCATACCACCACACCCAATAGATCAATAAATAATAAAGTGCAGCGCTTATAAAAAAAACAACCTTGTACAGGAAAAAATGAGTCCAGCTGACAGACTAATTATGGTCAGGTTCACTCAGCATAAACTCAATATATGCCAATGAGGCAAAAGAAAAAGATATAAGTTACATCATAATCAACCAGACTATATAAAATGATTACATGCAATATAAACAGTGTTAGCAGTTCGTAGATCATATTGGAACTGAATACAATATATAGAAATAAAGATGATATAAAGTTCAAGTGCTTGATTGTAATGTTACGGGTGTCAACCTTATGGTGAGAAGAGAGACTGATATCCGCATGCAAGCAAACCAGGGGGTATCCGACACCAATTGGATTAAAGACTTACCAGGCGCTGGTAAGTGACTAGCATGAACCACAGTTGGTGAAGTTTGGCAAATCTCTACTTTGGTGTTGGACTATGGGGCTGTATCATCTAGCATCCTCCTCATATGATGTTCCCACCAATGGTAAGGTCCGCCAGACAACCCAAGATCTTGTCATGAAGGTCATTCACCACATCATGGAATAAAACAGAGGTCTCACCATAGCATAAAAACCTTTGTGCATTTATTTTTAAAAGGTATAAACACTTACTTAAAAAATAGACACAATGAGCTCATCATCCAAAAAGTAGGTTGCAGTGTTCCAGGGGGACCAAACCCAATAGATCACTGCATCGAATGAGGTGTAAGGCACCGCACATGCCTCTGGATCGATGACATCATCGACCGAGCCCCCTTTGGGAAAGGACAGATGATGTATATGACGGAACTTTCGAGGTTCCTTCTTGGCAACAAAGCCCAGCGGGGAAACCACCAAATTGGTAAGTGGGGGTTGAGAGAAAGGCCCTGCCATGCGACCCAACACCACTTCCTTGGCCAGTTTTTCCGAAACCATGTCCGGATGTGCCCTGGTGGAATGCAAATTTTCTGCCATGGGGGGATTCTAGCAAGGGAACAGGGGATAACAAAACCCACCGAAACCCATCCTCCAACAACCAGGCAGCCTCTCGGTCCGGATACCTACTTATTTCCAAAAATAAACGCGCTAAACACAATATGAATCAATAAAAAGTGTTAAATGGCAAATAAAATCTTGCACTAATCATATATCAAAAGCAACAAAAATCATGACATATTTAGATAATTCAGTCCATATATCAAGTCCTCGGTGTTGGTGAAACATAAAATTAGGTGCATTAAGGTGATAAGTTCAGAATAAAGTGATCACAAAGTGATAAAGACACATCCACTCTCTTTAAAGTGAAGTAAAGATCTTCCATTGATAGATGTCAGGCCACACTGATTCTCTATATCCAGCCACCACCAAGGAGCATGCACACCGGGTGGAATAAAGATTGGGTACTCTTACCAGAGCCCCGTGACTCTCTATCTCTAGTGAGTCAACAAAGGCAGACAGCCATAACCCGCTGCGAGGTATCAGGGTCTTCTCCTATTTCTCCAACTTTATCTCGTACCCAACTTTTAGAGGAACCAGCTCGTAGGTGAACTGTCACAGATCTCAATTAAAAGAAGAAATGCATATAGCGCAATTCCATATAAAAAGATTTATTAAAAAGCATAAAAATATACTCACAAACGAACATATCAATCTCGCATTGAATAAAACAAGCTGCTGCAGCACAAAACGCTCGCCCGTCCTTCCGGGTGTAGGTGACGTCAGCACGTAGCTCAGCGCTACATGTTTCGTCAAACTTGACGTCTTCCTGGGGCACGGGCAACGCGCTGAAACGTCACCTTTATATAACCACATGCGGACCAAGCCTCGTTATGAGTCTCCGCCGCCATCTTATCGTAGTCTCAATTTCTAATGTATACTATAGCGGACAGCTTGACTGCTACCGCCAATCAACCTAATAATGACTTTCTTATATACCATTCCTATATCATTCCTCTTATTATGTTGGGCTCACTCATAATTGACCTATAAGTCTGATAAATGTTAGGTCTCATTCTAAGGAGTCCCCTAATAGGGTTGTATCTTATTAATGGGAATACATTATAACTAATAGTTTCCCTATAGGGCACTCTCTATCTGGGGGGCAATTCCGCTAGGGGCTTCTAAAAGTCAGTTGTTAGATGGTTGCATTATCTAGGCAATTCTGATCATGGGTAGATATTATTAAATCACAAAAAACATATATTGTAGATGTTCCTCTCAGGGTAGTGGGCTTATAATTCAATTGTTGAGCCCTCAACAGAGACGAAAAAATCTCCCTTATATATTGTCACCACTCTTCGCACCAGCCAATGAGGTAGGAGCAGAAGTCACAATAAATTTTTGTACATATAGGTGATATTTCCATCTTATTCCCTATGTGTCCTAACGCAAAATCTAAGGCTGGTTCTCCAAATCCATCTGTCTCTTCATCTATTTTGGCTCCCCATCTATTGGAACTCTAAATCTAGCTCGGTGGAGTTTCTAATGATCTCTGGACACAGACAGTGGACTGCCTTTGGGAGTTATCTAAGAAAGCGTTAATTTCCACGTCAACATTTAGGCCATGAGGTTTTAAACACCGGGGTTTATAAATCCACCCCATTTCCAATTTGGAGATTTCTCTCCATTTGGAGCCACCTCTCCAGTGTATTTTCAACACATCTATACCTAGAAAGGCAGTCCCCTTCAGGTTCCTGTCATGGACCTCCAGGTAATGTCTCAACAAGGGGTGTTTAGGGAACCCCCTCTAAATATTCCCTATGTGTTCTTAAAGTCTTATATGTAGGGGTCTAATCGTCCTCCCTATATACTGGAGGCCACACGGACAGGTGATGGCGTATACAACATTGGTCATATTACATGAAATGAAGGACCTTATAGGGAAGGTCTGAGAAGTGCTGTTAGACTGAAAGGTCTTCCTCTCTTTGATTTTGTTGATATGGCAAGCACTACATCTCCTGCATTTATGGAAACCTACAATGTTCTGAAAAAAAGATATTTTCTCTTGGGGGGGATTGCAAACACTGGGAGCCAGCATATCTTTAAGTACAGGTGCTCTTTTGAAGACAACATTTGCTTTGTCAAGTACTGTGGGTCCCAAAATCGGGTCACTTTTCAATATGTGCCAGTGTTTATAGGCAAGTTCTTTAATTTCATAATGTTGCGAGGAAAATCTGGTCACAAAGGGCAACCCTTGAAGTCCTCCACTAGGCTGATTTTTTGGTTTTTCAACCAAAAGTTCTTTCCTATCTAGTGCCATTACTTCAGAACAAATCTCCCTCACTTAATTTTCCTCATAATCTTTATCCAGAAATCTTTTAGTCAGTGTCTGGGCTTGTATTTGAAAATCTTCTACCCTAGTGCAGTTGCGTTTTAATCTCATGTATTGACTTTTTGGTATAGAGTTGAGCCATGCTGGATGGTGACAGCTATCTCTAGGTATGAACAAATTTCTGTCTGTCGGTTTGAAAAAAGTGGAGGTCAGAAATTGCCCTCCCTCGACCTTAATCTCCAAATCCAAGAAATGGACTGACTCTTGGCTTGCTTCATATTTCAGCTCAATGCCTCTATCATTGGCGTTTAGCTCACCCATGAATTCTTGCAATGATTCAAATGGGCCCTCCCATAGGAGGAAGACGTCATCTATGTAGCGGGCCCACATAGCCAACTGAGGGCGATCTTGGGCATAGATGACATCTTCCTCCCATTTCCCCATGAAGAGGTTGGCCAAACTGGGGGAAAATTTAGCCCCCATGGCCACTCCTCTATTTTGCTTAAAAAAACTACCACTGAACCAAAAGAAATTATGTGTGGTTGCGAATTCCAACAATTCCATGATAAATCTTCAATATACAGTACACTGAACAAAACAGTCCCTGCAGCAATACTGTACATTGAAGATTTGGTTTGAGCTACTTATCAGCAGCTGCTAAAAGTCTAAGGAGGAGAGATCGCATTACCTAGAGCGCTGAGCAAAGACTTTGGGGCACTGTTTGGTCTTTATATATCATTGCTTGTATTTATTCTCATAGCCGCTATGGAAGCGATTTCTTTTTTAAGCAGTAGAAATACTGATTTTAGGAATGTATTCAGAATTAATGAGGAACAATGTCCAAACCAAGAGGTTAATTACAGTGGGATTTTACTTGCCTTAGGTAATGTTTTTGAAAAACAGGTGAGGACTTGGTGGGATATTTTCACCATGGAGCATTATGTGAAAGAGAACATCCTAATACGGAGTTTACGTTGGGATGTTCCCCCACAAGATGGTTTGGAAGATCAAGAGAGCGCTGATGAATGGAAACAGTTTTTTGATGGGGTTGGTTTGAAGTTGCATGAGCTCATCCTGAAGAGGAAGAGACTCAAAATGGTCAAATTGGAATCTAAGATTAGAGACCTGCAACAGCAGATAGACCCTATCAAGGATACACAACAGGTGACAGATTTCAATGTTAAGATCAAAAAGAGACTTGAAAAAGTAGATAGGGACACACAAAAAAAGAAAATTAAGAAGTTCCAAAGAGACTACACAGAATGCAAAAACAATAAAGCATACACATGGCAGGTATACAGTACAGAGGATGGAGTTAAATCCTCTGGAGTTAATATGTCTAATCAAGAGTTGGGACGTAGGGAGACTCCCTCTAATCAGGGGCCCTCTGTCCAGAATGGCAATCAGACCCCTCGAGGGAAGAAAGGCAGAAAGAAAAATAGACCAGATGGAGAGACGGGAAGTGGGCCCATTCGGAGCTATACCCCGGCTGGGACTCCTCGTACTTCTAGAGGGGACACAGTGGCATACCAGATAGATACTGCAAATAGATACAGTGGTTTGGAGAATCATGAAGACTCCTATTACCCTAGACCCTGCCCACAGAATCATTTTTTAGGGAGGGGACGGGGGGAGACCCTGGAGAGGGAGATTTCGACCATACAGGGGAGGCCCAACGGGAACGAGACAACAAGGGTACCCACCAACACCCAGGAGGTTGGATCATCCATATTCCTGGGAGGAGAGGGGTTATCCAGAGACAGCGAGATTCTTAGCTCCCCCACAGCACAGGAGGGATATACCCCCAGTTATGCAAAGAAGGGAGGGAGAGGGTGTAGAGCAGGCAGGAGGGTCAAAAAAAAGAAAATTGGATGCTCATTAGGAGGATTATATAATCTGGTCGGGGTCCAACTGACGGCCAAGGAAACCAATATCCTCAACTTGGGCCTTAAGTGTGGTCTTAAGAGACCGATCAACAAGTTTGGGGCATTCGTTGATGTACATAAATACATCAGAACCCTAAACATCAAAAGATTTTTTCTTAATAAAGCCTCCCAGCCCACTCCAACAGGCAACGTGGAGACAGGAGTGGTTAACAGTGGCTTAAAAAATAAATCTCTCTTTAATCCAGCACAAAATGGGTTGCATCATCTTGATGTATTTAAAGTATTGATTCTGAGAGATCTAGAACAGATTACACCCATTAAGGGAGTGAACCCTGCCCATATCGAAAATGGAATTAGGGAACTGGAAAAAAGGAAAGAACTTATTATAAGACCTGCGGATAAGGGTGGTGGTGTCGTAATCCTAACTAAGGAGTTTTACGTCTCACAACTCACTGAGATGTTAAAAGACACTACTACTTACCAACAATTAAATCGAGACCCCTCCATACAATTTAAGAAGGATCTAGTGAACCTAGTGGAGGGAGGGTTCAAGGCAGGTGTATTATCAAGGAAGGAAAAGAGGTACTTGGTGCCTGTAAGTACATGTATTCCAACCATTTATACCCTGCCAAAAATACATAAGGATCCCCTAAATCCACCTGGCCGTCCCATATTAAATGGCATTGGGTCAGTCTCGTCAAGAGTGGGGGAATATGTTGATCGCTTCTTGCAAGGGAGTGTTGTCCAAACGAAAGCATTTCTTAAGGATACGAAAGACTTTTTACGTAGATTAGAAGAGGTGACACTCAGTGATGATCCTGAAATATTTTTGGTTACGGCTGATGTGTCTTCGCTGTACACTATCATCCAGCACGAGGACGCACTCCTGGCACTGAATTGGGCCTTCAGCCAAAGGGACGATCTCCCATACAACCAGATGATCTTCATTAGAAATTGCCTTGACTTCTGTCTCACACATAATTTCTTTTGGTTTGATGGAAAGTTCTTCAGCCAGAGGAGAGGCGTTGCTATGGGGGCAAAATTTGCCCCCAGCATCGCAAATTTATTTATGGGTGAGTGGGAGGACAGGTCAATTTTTGCAAACAGAAGGAGTGAGCTTCTTTTCTATGTAAGATACATAGATGACCTGTTTTTCATTTGGAAGGGGTCGGAGGCATCGTTGAGGGATTTTGTTGGCCAGCTAAACAACAACCATAATAACATTGCCCTTACCAGTCAGTGGAGTCGTAAAGAGATCCACTTCCTGGACGTCACCATCAATAGAATTAATGGCACCCTAACTACTAAAGTTTTCTTTAAGCCGACAGACAGGAATAGTTTCCTGCCCTGGTTCAGTGGCCATCATCCGCTTTGGTTGAGAAACATACCAAAGGGTCAAATGATGAGGGTACGTAGAAACTGTTCTGACCTGGAATCCTATCAATCACAGTCTGGTATACTCAGGGAGAGGTTTGAAGAAAAAGGCTATAGGAGAGAACATTTGGATGCAGTCATCAATGAAGTAGCCAGGGTACCAAGGGACACACTGCTTAATGATCAACCATGCAGGCCAGCCAAAACGAATACACACCAGTATGGGTTCATTACTGGTTATCATCAGCAATACCAACAGGTAGAAGAAATATTTAGTCAGCATTGGCACATTCTGTTGATGGATAAAATATTGGGTCCTGTGTTGCCGAGCAACCCCAAGTTCATCTATCGTAAAGGTCCAAATATAGGGGACAGAGTAGTGCATAAAGTTTTAGATCCTCCTAGTAAACCAGCTACCTTTTGGGACCAAAAGGGCTTCTATGCCTGTAAGAAGTGCAGAGCCTGTAAGGAAGTTAATGTTACCATGAGAGGATTAAAATCTTTCACCTCCCATGCCAAAAACTTAGAATTCAAAATCACTGAGTTCATCACATGCAACATGACCCATGTGGTATATGCCTTGAGATGCCCCTGTGGCCTACTTTATATTGGGAGAACCAAGTGACCCCTCCGGGTCCGAATAGCTGAGCATATTACAAATATAAAATTGGGATTCAGAGACCACAATGTCTCACTCCATTTTTTGAAATTCCACGACCGCGATCCATCGGGACTCACGTTCTGGGGAGTGGACCAATTGGTACCTAAGTGGAGGGGTATGAATCTTATTCGTGACCTGTCCAGACGTGAGACCCGGTGGATTTATCCAACTGATTCCCTCATGCCTAAAGGCCTTAAGGTCGAGTTGGACATCAACTGCTTCATTAATGATTATTGAATGGGCAGTTGAGTCGGCTAGTCATCATTTAAGGATAGTGAGGGCACATACATAGATGGACCTAGATTAGTTCTGCTTTTTTGTTATTTATAGAATTTGATATTTAGTATACTGTACACCTGTGAAAAATTGTCCCGATTTGTAGACTCTGCCTTAATATTTAGAGGAAGATATTGCGTTTGAATAATAGTTCATTTAGTTATCAGGTACATGTCACTAAGTGTGGGGGCACAGTAGTTGTCTGTTTGAAGCACCCCTTTTTTAGAATAATTAAAGCATTCTATGCTTAATTGGTAATGGGCTATTATCGCTAATGGATTGGCCCCACGGGGTTTTAGGATAACTGAATATAAGATTTCCCGTGTCTTCAGCTAGCAGGTGGATTATTAGAATGTACCAATTTCTGATAAAGAGAGCCCTCTAGTGGATTCAGGGATTTAATTCAGGACCTGGTGTAAACACTAAGAAAGCATAAGAGGTACTTTAACGTATCCTGGAGACAGGACACTCTGTCCTTTGTTCTTGGGGGGAGTACCAATTTGGTTTCCTTCTCATAGGTGTTTTCCTAGGAGTGTATTGACCCTCCCCATACCAGCCCCTGTTAATTCCCATATCATATTCGTACCTATCCTGTTCAGGTCTTAGGGGTTGGAATCTGTTATAAGTTGGTACTTCATACTGTGCGGAGTAATTACGTCCACGTTTCCTTTCCAATCTAGGTTGTTGCCAATACTGATTCTCACCATTCTCTGTATTATATTGTGGTCTGACTCTTCTCTTTGGCGAGAGTCTAGTGGGATAGTCTCTCTGGCCAGGTCCACGGGGCCGTGGTCCCTGTTAGGGGACATTTATGTTTCTAATTGGTGATTTATAGGACACCCTTCTTTTTGGAAGATTAGGATGTTTCTATTCTGAGAATGTTTCGGGCCACTGTAAGGTTGGGTGTTGGACTGGGTCCTAGGAGTGGGGGGGGACTGCTATCGTTTCGGTCTCCATACTCTCCCCCTCTGCTAGGAGTTTCTTCTGCCACTCGAACACCTGCCCTTGTTTATAGTCACCAATGTCCCTATTATATTTCTTCTTTTTTTTTATTTTTTTGCTCAATTTCTTCCTTTCCAATAGTGTTTTTATTTTTTTTTACCTCTCTTTGTATTCCTCACTTTCTAGGTGAATCCAGAACGTCCCTTGCCCTGTTTGAGGCAGCAGGAGAGGGTGTGAGTGCCGCCATAACTCGAGCACTCATGCTTGTATCAACACGAGGAACCGAAACAGCACGTCGCCTCATTGAACTGCCAGCAGTACCCCCGACGCTTAACGGCCGACTGTTCAGGGGTGCTCGGACCCCCGGCCCCACTCGGAAAAAAGGGTGTCCCTGCCCGTGCCAAGGTCATGAGGCGCATCCACAAACTGATGTCCTTGTGATCCCAGCGTAAAAAAGGTTGGATGGCCATACGTTGGTGGAATTGTTTGTCATAACAAAGCCATGCCACTCCCTCATACACATCCAGGTAGCAGAAGAGAGCTGAACAATTCTCCGGATGCTTCTCCCCAATCACGCTGGCCAGGATAGCAAGGGCCTGCAGCTGATTACTAAAGGTGCGCAGAATCAGGCGGAACTGACGCTTGTCCTCGTCTTCCTTCTTGGACTCCTCAGGCTTCTTTTCCAGAGGGAGTAACGTAAATACCTCTACGTACTCGTCCTTTCAGATTTTTTCCCGCACTTATGGCTTAAGATGCGCTCCCAAGGGGCCCTTGAAGCATACATACACATCGTATTTGGCTGAATCCACCAAGCGGACTGAATCCCCAGACTTACCTGCATTCTTAGGGTCCACCGCCATGTCCCCTGACGCCGAGGTGGTTGCCGAGGCTCCTGGCAACACCACAGATTCTGTCACTGAAGGGGAAGCCAAGCTGCTCACGGGCATCACCGTGGCACTGGCGGACGGGCCCACGCAGTCCCAGGAGGCGCCGCAGATAAGGGGCCCGAGTTCAAACACTGAACCAAAGCCTGTAGACCCGCTACTAATTCCTGGAGGCCTACCACAGCATCAGATGCAGTGGACCCAGAATCCACGACATGTGGAGTGGGGGCTGCACCTGACATTAAAGCTGACCCCTTACACTAGCCGGCCCACCCCCACAGACAAAACACCCTGTAAAACAGAAAGTAAGGCATTATGGGTAACTGTAGAGGACTTACCCGGCTGCAGGGCGAGGTCCTGCAGTCGCAGTTCCCAACTCCACCGATGGTGAGGGCCCGGTACTTCACCTTCTTCAGAGCTGGACAGCTCCCCTTCTGACCTGTCTGCAGCTGCCATGGAGAGCATTGGGTGGCACCAAGGGTCCAGGCTGCTGGTCCACGTCCTCATGCTGACGGGAAGGCTGCAACCCACCACTGGTCGAACCAGACCTTTTCCTCCCAGAGCTCCAACAAGGCCGCATGGCGACCATGACCACCGGGGACACCATTGAGCTGCGTCTGTGCACTGAAGGGCCGCCAGCCACTCCATCCGACTGGCTGGCGCCCGCAGCAGGTCCTCTCCCATGCTGAGCTGCCCTGCTGGCAAGAGCATCACCAGGGGGCGGCTGTGGCATCCAATCTCCCATGATGCCCAGGCGGGGGGCAGGAACAGCAGTTGAGGGGCCCCGTCTGGAAGAGCTCCGCTGGCGAAGGGGATTCCTCCCAGAGTGTGCTTCCTCTTTGGCGCACAGCTCTGGGGGACAAGGGAGGACTGAAACGCTCCGGCGGCTGTGACCGCCAAGTGCGGTGTGGTGTCTAGTCCCCTGCAGCAGAGGTCTCCCCACCAAGCATTGAGGAGACTTGCTGCGACAACCACTCCGTGCCCCTGGTAGCAGCGGCGGACCATAGCTGTCTAATAAGTCGGTCCAAATCTCCCATGGCAAAAGGGGGGGAAGGAACTTACAGGAGGCAGCAACAGACAGAAATCCTCTCTCTTCTGTGCTCCTGCACGTGTCTGCTGCTGTGGAATCCCCGCACGCATGCTTCCCCCAGCAGACCAACCTACCAGAAAGCCACCAGCCAATCCATGGGTTGCTCCCCTTCCTACTTTCTATCCAGCTTAACCTCCTGTTGCCCGTTATACCATTTGCCCTATCATGAGGACCTACGCTTATTTTTTTTTTTTTGCTTCTGGCCTGTCTTTCAGCAAGCTTTGTTGAAGCTTTTAAACACTCGGCGCTCAGCGCTCAGCTGATCTCTTCTCCTCTTCTCCTGGCTGTCTCGGCCCCCCTCCCTGCAGTGCTCAGAGCGGGGAAGACGGCTCAGGGCAGGCCATAGATCTCCTGATCTCCGCTGCTCTCCTCTTCTCCCGGGTGTCAGCGGGGGAACTCGGACTCACTCCCTCTGCAGGCGCTCAGCTGATCACCGCTGCTCTCCTCTTTTCCCAGGTGTCAGCGGGGGATCTCGGCCCTCCTCTCTCTGCAGGCAATCAGCTAATCTCTACTGCTCTCCTCTTCTCCTGGGTGTCAGCGGGGGATCTCAGCCCCTTTCCCTCTGCAGGCAATCAGCTGATCTCCGCTGCTCTCCTCTTCTCCCGGATGCAGGCGCAGAGGGATCACCGCTGCTCTCCTCTTCAACAGCTCAGGGCTTGCGCTATATGAAATTGGGCAATCGGAACAGCCGAAAATCCAATATTCGGAAATTCGGAAGCTCGGAAATCCGAAAATTCAAAAATAACAAAGAACATTTGAATTAATAACTAATTAATAATTAACTATTAAATTATAGGTATTGGAATTTCCTTCAAAATATGGCTATTAGTGATAAATTTCATATTTAAGTTCACTAACAGCCAAATTTTCAAGGAAATTCCAATAACTATAATTTAATAGTTATTTATTATTATTTCAAATGTACTTTCTTAATTCCCAATTTCCGAAATTCGGAAATAAGAAAGAACATTTGAACTAATAATAACTTATAATAATTTATAATAAGTTATAATAATAAATTAATTTATTATTTCACATTTTCTTTCTTATTTCAGAATTTCCAAAATTCGGAAATAAGAAAGAACATTTGAAATAATAATAAGTAACTATTAAATTATAGGTATTGGAATTTCCTTGAAAAACATGACTTTAGTGATAAATTTCATATTTAAGTTCACTAACAGCCAAATTTTCAAAGAAATTCCAATACCTATAATTTAATAGTTATTTATTATTATTTCAAATGTTCTTTCTTATTTTCAAATTTCGGAAATTTAGAAATAAGAAAGAACATTTGAAATAATAAGTTATTAATTTTTTATTATAACATTATAAATTATAATAAGTTATTATTATTTCAACTGTTCTTTCTTATTTCCGAATTTCTGTCATTTGGAAATAAGAAAGAACATTTGAAATAAAAAATAAATAACTATTAAATTATAGGTATTGGAATTTCCTTGAAATATGGCTTTAGTGATAAATTTCATATTTAAGTTCACTAACAGCCATATTTTCAAAGAAATTCCAATACCTATAATTTAATAGTTATTTATTAGTTAGTTATTATTTCAAATGTTCTTTGTTATTTTCTGATTTCTGAATTTCGGATTTTCGGCTGTACCGATTGCCGAATTACCGCAATTACCGCAATTGCCACATTACCGCAAATTTCCAAATTTCCGAATTACCGCAATTGATAAATTACAGTGAATTTCCGAATTACCGCAATTGCCAAATTACTGCAAATTTCTGATTCCCGAATTTTCTCATTTCGGAATTTTTCAAATTTCCGAAAAAGAAAAAAAACAAAAACAAAAAAAAAACGAATTTTTCAGCCATGCACAAGTCTAGTCGCCATGCCCCCCATGTAGGGGTTGCTGAAAGTAGTGGTTCACTCATCACCCTGCTCAGCCAGACATCCATCTCTCAGTTACACAGAGACATAGAAGAGTCCATTGCTTTGTTTTGTTGTTTTATTGAGGGGTATTGAACTTGGATAGGGATTTGGGAATTATGGGATGTCCAAGAACATTCAGTGCAAATTTGCTTAGGACTCCTATATACACTCCAGTATATACACTTCTCTCTTCTCAGACTGTTACTCTTCCTCCAGCACTCCCTTTGCTGCAGACTATCACTCCTCCAGTCTAGCTAGCACCGCATGATTAGGCCTGACACTAACTCAACCAGGCCTCAGTGGATTGCCTTTTGTGGGCAGAGGCCTCAGGCCTCTTTTGTGTAGAAAGGTTCAGGTGCTAGCGGTCCTCTTTTCAGCTACCACTCCCAGATAGCTCTCTTCAGGCCCTGCCAGCCAGCATGGCTGCAGTGACCACTCTCCACTGCCCTTTTGACAGTCCTCTCCTCTGGTTCTGCAACCATCTCTCAAACTACAATCTCCCAGTTCCACAGGCATGCCTCCCCAGTCCTCCCGACTGTGCTCACTCAACAGCCCTCCTGGCTGCAACCAGTAGTCCCCCTGGAGACTCTTAGGTTGTTCTTTCTCCTGCTGTCCTCTCTTCTGCTCTCTCATGTGGCTCTCCTTCCAGGATCTCTCTATCCTCCCAGATGCACCCGAGCCCAAGCCCAGGGTCATCCCACCCAGATTGGGGAGCTCCCCGTGGGCCCGACAGCCTCCACACTCTCTTACTCCATCTCTTCCACCAAACTACTCCTCCCACAGCTGGACTGATCCCAGGTATTTAAGGAGGCCTGCCCCCTGCCAATCCAAGTTGGGAATTGGTCAAGACTCCTTAAGATACCCCAGGCAGTACCACCTCTCTTCTCCACCCTTCATTCTAGCACCTTCTAGAAGAAAAGGGGAGTTAACCAAGAAGTGATACCACCTGTGAGTCACCAACTGCTACCCCGAGCCACTCCCAGCCCAGAATCAAAACAAACAGGCCTAGCTGGTTCCTGCCTAAATTTACCTACAGTGCCAGAGAAAAACCTCACTCTAGCACCTCACTACCTAGAGGGTGCTACATAATCCTGTAATAGAGAGGATTCTAGGATTTTATTATGTTCACACTGGGGATTCCTGACAGGGAGGGAGGGAAAGGGGGAGAGAAGACAGCACATTGCATAACAAGCCCTACCCTGAAAATAAGCCCTAGTTTGTTTTTGGTTGCCAAAATGAATAAAAGACCCATGCTTATTTTCAGAAAAACATGGTAGCAGCTTGCTTAAAGTGGCAATCAACACTCCCATTGGAATCTGTGTTCAACATTTACAAACTGGGGCTGAATGGTACTTTAAAAGCTTCAACAAAGTTTGCTGAAAGCTCTGCAAATGCTTTGTCAAAGTTAGCTGTTCACATTGCTCTTATAGAAGCTGAAGCCTGTGTGAAACAGGCCTAAGGGCTGAGGAGAATGTAAGGTAAGGTTGCCACCTGTCCGGTTTTTTAATCATCTGTTCAGATTTCAACCTATCAGAAACCCAGACACATTGTTCTACATGGATCAGGGACAGCATCATGGACGTGCTTCCTTTCCCCGGTCCCATCGGCAGCCCGTAAATGGCAAAAGATTTCTGGAGTCCGTGGAGCTGCTCTGTGTTTCCGCTCACCGTTGCTAGAGGTCCCCTGAGCACTCCTCTTTGTTCCTGATGGCTGTACTCACTGAAGAAAGACGGACACTTCCCCCCCAGTCTCGGCCTAGCCACACCCCCTCCCCTGTGTGTAGCAGAGAATGACCAGAGTCTGTTCGGAAGTTCAGCAGGTCTGTTTCTATGTGTTGTTATGCAAATGCTTAATGTGAAGTAGCTGCATGGAAATGGCTGAGGATCTGTAGCGCAATGATGTCTGCATAGGTGAAGAACTTTGTGGCATTATTGCAGTGATACAGTTCCCCCTTCTGCATGCAGACTCCATAGTGCTACAGCCTCCTAGCCCCATCAATGCAGTCAGCTTGGGACTGCATACTTACCAACAGTCCCGAATTTCCCGGGACATTCCTGGGATTTAGACCTATTTCCCGGCCTTAACAATTCCCGGGAAATGTCCCGGGAAATTAAAATTTCCCGATTTATCCCTGCTAGAGGTCCGCGGTCGGCACTTGTAAGATGTCTCCGGCCCGCTGCCATTTTGAAGAAGCCCAGCTCCATGTGAGGAAGAAAAAGGCGGAGCCCCGGTGGCTGGCAATGAAAGCGGCTGTCCCTTGTTTCTTCCCTGCTCAATGAGCTGGACATCATGTGGCACAGAGATCAGCACTGAAGTGGCATCCCAGCACACCTCCAGGCTCTGAGTGATCACACGATGAGTCACAGGGACACAAAGTGGGGACACTGAGGTACCACCATCCGCCCCCTGGGGGCACTGGGGGACCACCATCTGCCCCCTAGGGACACTGGGGGATCACCACCCGGCCCCCTGGGGACACTGGGGGACCACCATCACCCCCCCTGAGGACACTGGGGGACCACCATCCACCCCCTGCGGACACTGTGGGACCACCATCTGCCCCCTGGGGACACTGTGGGACCACCATCTGCCCCCTGGGGGCACTGGGGGACCACCATCACCCCCCCTGGGGGCACTAAGGGACCACCATCACCCCCCTGGGCACACTGAGGGACCACCATCACCCCCCTGGGGACACTGAGGGAACCCCATCCTCCCCCTGGGGGCACTGAGGGACCACCATTCGCCCCCTGGGGACACTGGGGGACCACCATCACCCCCCTGGGGACACTGGGGGACCACCATTACCCCCTTGGGGACACTTGGGGACCACCATCCACCCCCTGGGGACACTGGGGGACCACCATCCGCCCCCTGGGGACACTGGGGGACCACCATCACCCCCTGGGGACACTGGGGGACCACTGTCTGTCCCCTGGGGACACTGGGGGACCACCATCACCCCCCTGGGGACACTGGGGGACCACCATCACCCCCCTGGGGACACTGGGGGACCACCATCACCCCACTGGGCACACTGGGGGACCACCATAACCCCCCTGGGGACACTGAGGGACCACCATCTGCCCCCTGGGGACACTGGGGGACCACCATCACCCCCCTGGGGACACTGGGGGATCACCATCACCCCCCTGGGGACACTGGGGGACCACCATCTGCCCTCTGGGGACACTGGGGGACCACCATCCACTCCCTGCGGACACTGTGGTACCACCATC
>BLSH010510131.1:241594-260844 GCA_018402905.1 Glandirana rugosa
GGTCTCCCGTCTACCACCAGGGGGTCACAGGGGTCCCCCCACTACCACTAGGGGGTCACAGGGGTCCCCCCACTACCACCAGGGGGTCACAGGGGTCCCCCGTCTACCACCAGGGAGTCACAGGGGTACCACCCCACTGTCTGTCCCCTGGGGACACTGGGGGACCACCATCACCCCCCTGGGGACACTGGGGGACCACCATCACCCCCCTGGGGACACTGGGGGACCACCATCACCCCACTGGGCACACTGGGGGACCACCATAACCCCCCTGGGGACACTGAGGGACCACCATCTGCCCCCTGGGGACACTGGGGGACCACCATCACCCCCCTGGGGACACTGGGGGATCACCATCACCCCCCTGGGGACACTGGGGGACCACCATCTGCCCTCTGGGGACACTGGGGGACCACCATCCACTCCCTGCGGACACTGTGGTACCACCATCTGCCCCCTGGGGACACTGAGGAACCACCATCTGCCCCCTGGGGGCACTTGGGGACCACCATCTGCCCCCTGGGGCACTGGGGGACCACCATCCGCCCCCTGGGGGCACTGAGGGGCCACCGTCTGCCCCCTGGGGGCACTGAGGGACCACCATCCACCCCCTGGGGACACTGAGGGACACAATCCTTCCCTGGCGACACTGAGAGACCACAATCCCTCCTGTGAGGCACAGAGACTGCCATCTCTCCTGTGGGGCACAGGGACCGTCATCACTCCTGTGGGGCACAGGGACCACCATCCCTCCTGTGGGGCACAGGGACCACCATCCCTGCTGGGGACAGGGACCACCATCCCTCCTGGGGACAGGGACCCTAATTTCCCCTTGGGACAGGGGCCCCATCTCCTCTAGGGACAGGGACCCCCATTTGCCCTTATATCTGACCACAATGGTGTCACCCCTATCAGTGGCAGCATGCAGATTTGGGGTGCACACCATGACCATTCGCTGCCGGCCCAAAACTAGCCTGCCCAGCACACTGCAGGACATTGTGGCAGTCTAGACAGGATAGAGCCCGGTGCTCTAGTCTGCCAAGTGTCTACTGCTCTGTCCTGTTGTCACTCCACAGTGGCAGGTGGCGGGCTAGATTGGGAGATTAATGATTAAGGGGGTGTGACACCATTTTTTACCTCACCGGGTAACACCAACCCTAGTGACGCCACTGCAAATCACCAATACAGAGAAGCATGGACTAGTTGCATCTGTGGTGACAAAGTGACAAAAACTGCATCTAGTGACAAGTGAGCCAAGCTGCATCTGGTGGCAGGCGACGGTGGCAAGTGGCAAGCTGCATCTGGTGGCAGGCGACAATGGCAAGTGACAAGCTGCATCTGGTGGCAGGTGACGTGGCAAGTGACAAGCTGCATCTGGTGGCAGTTAACGTGGCAAGTGACAAGCTGCATCTGGTGGCAGGCGACATGGCAAGTGAAAATCTGCATCTTCTGGCAGGCGACATGGCAAGTGACATGGCAAGTGACAAGCTGCATCTGGTGGCAAGCGACATGGCAAGTGACAAGCTGCATCTGGTGGCAGGCGACGTTGCAAGTGACACACTCGGGGCTCCCACTAATTCTGCATTATGGTGAGTTGAATGATTTCATTTTATATTACAATGTAATAATAGAAATAATGCGCTTCAATCATCCTGACACCATACCAACCATAGTGCCGGGATAATTGAATCGCTAACACGAGGTGATTGGAGTATCTTTATCTGCTGATTGTTAAACTTTCTGGAATACACATATTGTATTGTCTTGTAGTATCTAGGCCCACTATCCCTCCATCCCTCTCTTTCCTTCCTTCTCTCTCCTTCCCTCCCTATTTCTTTCTTTCTCCCTCTATCCGTTGTTCATCTCAGACTCGAACCACACCTCTTTGAGCCACACCCCCTCCAAGCCACGCCTGCTGTTTAGCGTAAACCATGGCCATTTTTCTTTGCGCGCCACTTTACTCCCCTTTTTCGTGACAAACCCACAAACAGATGCCCCACCCACGAATTATAATACGACCCCACCCACTGGTAAAAATTAATTTTTTTACAATGTTGGCAACTATGGGAATGGAAGACTGCAAGGAGAGCAAGGGATCTGACACCACCAATGGGATTTACTTGAGTGACAGCAACAACGTATTTTGTTAGTTGCTGATGGCAAATGTATGACATATTTTACTCTAACAACATTCACTGGGCTTACTGTAGGTGCAAACAGACTGCAATGGTCAACAAACTGTACTACAAGTGTTTCAAGCTCACAGGTCAGGACTTAAGGTGACCATACACTACACAATCTTCTTGTACAATCAGCTTTTGATATGCCAAGAATTATATAGTGTAAGGGTCTGCTTGTTTTATTTAACCACTTACCAACCGGGCCCCTTTTTTACCTTTGTTGGTTACTAGCTAAAAACAGTTTTTTTTGCTAGAAAATTACTTAGAACCCCCAAACATTATATATATTTTTTTCAAACACCCTAGAGAATAAAATGGCGATCGTTGCAATACTTTTTGTCACACGGTATTTGCGCAGCGGTCTTTCAAGCGCGATTTTTTTGGAAAAATTTCACTTTTTTGAGTTAAAAAATAAGACAACAGTAAAGTTAGCCCAATTTTTTTGTATATTGTGAAAGAGGATGTTACGCCGAGTAAATAGATACCATACATTATACGGTTTAAAATCGATTACCGGGTTAGAGGTGCAGAGTAGGTCTTTTACTAGAATTACTGTTCATACTCTGGCGATCGCGGCAATACCTCACATGTGTGGTTTGAATAGCGTTTTCATGTGTGGGCGCGACTTACGTATGCATTTTCTTTGCTGCACGAGCTCGCGGGGACGGTGGCACTTTACTTTTTTTTTTTTTTTAACACTGTTCCTTTAAAAAAAAAAAATCTGATCACTTTTATTGCTATCACAAGGAATGTAAACATCCCTTGTGAAAGTAATATTTGGTGACAGGTACACTTTTTGGAGGGCTGGGGGGGTCTAGAAGACCCCCCATCCCTCCTTTGCACTTCACAGTATTCAGATCGCCAAAAACGGCGATTCTGAATACTGTCATTTTTTTTAAATTGGCACCGTTAGCCGCAGAGTAAGCCGGAAGTGACATTGTGACGTCCCTTCCGGAATTTGCCAAAGGAGACCCGATCGGAGCCGATTACGGCTTCTGTCAGGTCTCCTTCTAGCCGGTGGAGGCGCCGGATCATCGCTCCGGTCTCCTGGTGGGACGGGAGGACGGAGAAGAGCGGTGGAAGGCGGCGGGAGGGGGGGATGTCCCCTCCCATCCCCTGGGGTAACGACCGAGCGGCTCCCGAGCCAGATCAGTCGTTACCCCTGGATAGCCGACCGCCCGCTCTAAAAAATGATACCGGGATATATATGTCCTGGTAGAGCCGCTCAAAACCGACCGCCGCCTATTTACGGTGCTGGTCGGGAAGTGGTTAAACATTGTACAATCAGATTGTGTAGTGTATGGGTACCTTAAACCCCTGTTGGGGAGAAACACATTGAAGGAGTAGGAGAAGGTCTGTTCCTACATTCCGGCTTTAAAAACAAAAAAATATCCCCCTTGCAAATGGACTTTAAAGGCAACATGAGCACCAAATCTTTAAAAAGTACAAAATTTTATTAACAAAAGGACATAGAATATAACAGTAAAATCATGTCCATACAAAGACATATACATAACATAAGTATTGAATACGTTAATGTGATACATATACATATACTTTTTAAAGATTTGGTGTCGCCTTTAACCACTTCAATACTATGCACTTAGAACACTTTACTACCAGACCAATTTTCAGTTTTCAGTGCTGTTGCGCTTTGAATGACAATTGCGCGGTCGTGCGACGCTGCACAAAAACAGATTTTTTTATCATTTTGTTCCCACAAATAGAGCTTTCTTTTGGTGGTATTTGATCACCCCTGCGGTTTTTATTTTTTGCGCTACAAATAAAAAAAGACTGAAAATTTTGAAAAAAAAAATTCTCTATTTTTGTCACAAAACTTTGTAAATAAGTAAATTTTCTCCATCACTGGTGGGCACTGATGAAGCTACACTGACGACCAGCCATGACTTAAAGTACTTCGGATCGAAGCGCTTTACCGAGATCGGTATTGCGGGGGGTCAGACTGACCTCCCACACCACCGATCGCCGGGCGCGCGGCGGCTTGTTATCCTGAGGACGTCATATGACGTCCAGTCAGGATAACTGAGCCACTTCCCCGCCGTCATTTTGCATACGGCGGTCGGGAAGTGGTTAAAGTCCCATTCCCAAGGGGGACAATTTTTTGTTTTCAGACATTTGGGATGTTGGCGACAGGACACTTGGTTCTGTTGATGTTGGTATCTTTTTCTACATTCTGGTTTTGTGAGTTTACACTATTTGCAATAAAGCTTGTTGAAAGACTTTCAGCTTAAATGTCATCGTATGCTGCCTCTTCCCCCCCTTCTCTTACAAATGCAAATTAGCTTTTGGAGTGCAGAAAGGTATATGTTGCATTGTGTATTCTTAATTACAGTTTGTCCCAAAGTTTGTGCCTCTTAAAGTGAATCTACAGTTCTGTCATTACATGCTGTGAGCAGTCAGGCTTATTATTGCAGAAGAGACATGCACTAATAATATAGTGGCTGGAAGATTACACTTGTTGTGGTTTCATGATTATACTGTATATTACACTGATAGTTTGAGGTTTACATAAAATTGAAGAGTTTGCCAGATTAAAAGACCTCTTTATCAGGGAAAATTAGATTGTGCATAAATTAAACACCAAGGAGAGAATAAACATATACATTTTCACCAAACTCCTCCACACTCTCAGTTGAAGGAGAGAAAGAGGGTGATCTCTGGAGAGGCTGGATTGGGAGGATTGCCTGGATAGCCTCTGCACAGTTTGGCCTCCCATGAGAAAGAGGACTTTAAGGCCTCATACACACAAGCGTATGTGAAAAAATAAGCAAAACGTCTTGCCCGACATCAGGGAAAAAATCTGCGTTTTTTTCAGCGTTATGCATCTGCGCTAGTGAGCGTTGGCGTCAATAGGCGTTTTTTTTTTTTTAAATCCTCTGCTATATTTCAACCTAAAAATGTCGCCGTCAAAAACACCGGTTAACATTGGCATGGCGTTAGGGGGCGTTAGTGAGCGTTTTGCGGCAGCGGTGTCAAAAACGCTAAAATGTTACAGCCTTGGAACGCGCTGGCCGTGGGTTCTACTTTCAGCTCACTAAAGCCGATGCCATCTACAGCTCAAAACCGTCTGCGTTTTCATGGGGCCATTGACTAACATGGAGAGCTGCAAAAAACGCCAAAAAACGTGGCGTCAAAAAACGTCTGTGTGTATGAGGCTTTAATCTAGTGAATTTCTTTAGTCATCTTTGGGTGGGGGTGCTGATCTGTCTGTGAAAGGTGGTGGATCTGCTAAAAATTACAACCTTCTGGATTCCACAGTAGTGTGGCCACTGTGGAAAAATACTGTCAATATAAAATAAAGCTTTCTATGTTTTGTTTGTGATATTACTGTGATTTGTGGATGTGTATACCATTTACTAGATGTGCTGCACTGCTGCCTCAATCTCAGATTTAAATTGGAAGCATGAGTTAAATTTGTTATTTAATGGATAATTATAATAGTAGCTGGAGTATTAAGCCTCGGAAACACGCTGCGATTGTCGTACGACCGCACGTCCAATTTTTCCCAAAATCAGCTGTCCGTGATTTTGTCTAGCGTACTGACGTTAGTAAAATTATCGTTCCACAAAGGCGAACGTAGTGATGTGCTGCGAGCGTATAAAGAGGAAGTTCAGTTTTCGTGCGTGACCCTTTGGGCCCCTTCTGCTGATTTTGTATTTACACGACCAAACACGTTCAACTTTTGTTTGTTCAACCTCTGTACAGACCAGATGAAATTCGCACTTGGCCTTGTCAGCAGACAAAAATTTTCTAGTCGGCTCATCCAGCTTTTGTTGGACGATAAATGAATATGTCAAATGGAGCATACTAACAGTCAGATTATCGGGACAGGCTGTTATATGAAAATTTTCGGCCGGTAATTGGACCGTGTGTACGGGCCTTTATAATGGCAGCTGAACAAGTGTACATACCATTTATTTTTGGCTTTCATTATATACAGTGGGGAAAATAGGTGATCATCTGCAGATTTTGTAAGTTTGCCCACTTACAAAGAAATGAAGGGTCTATAATTTTTGTCATAGGTGTATTTAACTGATAGAGACAGAATATCAACCAAAAATCCAGAAAAAGCACATGATACAAATGTTATAAATTGAGTTGCAGTTCAGTGAGTAAAAAAAGTGTAGCACCCTCTACGCTAGGTAGGTGTAATGAGAGGGTTTTTGTAGGTAAGGTAAAATTTAGTCAGGCCTAACTGAGTGCAGGCCTGATTGTTTTCATTCTGGGCTAGGAGTGGCATAGGTAGGATTGAGTGATTCACAAAATGGTGTCATCAGGACCTCACACTTCTTTCCAGAAAGTTCTGGTATTTTCAGGACAGAGAGCTGGGAGGGGAGGTGTAGCCATCTGGGGTGTTCTAAGGAGCCCTGACCAATCCCCAGTCTGGGTTGGCAGGGGGCAGGCCTCCTTAAATACCTAGGGTCAGCCCAATCTGGGAGAAGTTCAGGTGGAAGTCTGGAGATAGAGTAGTGTGGGCTGTCGCAGCCAGGGGAAGCTCCCAGTCTGGGGGGGGGTGACTCCAGGCCTGGAGTACTCGGGTGACGCCAAGAGGAGAGAGATCTTGGAGGCAGACACAAGGCAGAGCGGAAAGGACAGCAGGAGAGAGCTCCAGTGTGGAACTACAGGTGTCAGGATGTCGGTGAGCAACATACTCTGGGAAACTGTTAGAGGCATGCCAGAACGGATTGGGGTGAGAGACAGTCTGGGAAGGATGCAGAAGCCAGTATGGGAACCCTATGTTGCTGTGGTAGTGGAGAAGGCCAACGCAGCTGGAGAGGCTGACAGGGCCTGGAATAAGATGATGGGCCGGGAGTAGTAGTCCATCAGGCCGGCTAGCACATCGGTGTACCTACACACTAGGGGACCAACTAGGGGACCAACTGTCCCTACCTGTAATGGGTGGTTCAGAGGTCCTGCGCATGACATGGCAGGCCTCAATATGTGGTAGACAGGCTGGAGGAATGGAGAAAGCCTAGTAAGGAAGCAAGTAATGTGCAGGAGAGAAGTACAAGGAGTGTAACGGTCAGCAATGTCCTGGAGGAAGATGGAGAGATGTATATACGGGCGAATGTATATAGTCGGTCCCATGTACAGAACCATCCCTACTCTATCCAAGTTCAATTCCTCTAATAAACAAAACAAAGTACCAGCCTGTTCTGTGACTCCGGATGTGAGAAAAGTGTGATTGAGGGCAGTGTGATCAGGTGAACTACAACATTCCGCCACCCCTAAGGGGGCCATTGGCTACATAAGTATTTCACCCTCAAGCAAAACATGGTACTTGGTGGAGAAACCCTTGTTGTAGGTAAGACCTTTCTTATAGTTGGTCACCAGGTTTGCACACATCTTAAAAGGGATTTTGGTCCACTCTTTTTTACAGATCTTCTCTAAATCCTTAAGGTTTCTTGGCTGTCTCTTGGCAACTCGAAGTTTCAGCTCCCTCAAATAGAAATCTGGTGAAAATACATTTTCTATTGGATTAAAGTCTGGAGACTGGCTAGGCCACTCCATGACCTTAATGTGCTTATTCTTGAGCCACTCTTTTGTTGCCTTGGCGGTATGCTGTGGGTCATTGTCATGCTGGAAGACCCATCCACGACCCATGTTCATTGTTCTGGCTGAGGAAAAAAGGTTCTCATCCAACATTTTACAATACATGGTCCCACCCAGATAGCAAGGATTACTTGCCACAAATTTGTGGCAGTGTTGAATTGTAATGATGCTGACTAAATGTACAGGCCGACTTTGCCGCATTGAGGGTCCAATGGGCGGGGCCATGTATTGTAAAATCATGGATGAGAACCTTCTTCCCTAAGCCAGAACACTGAAGATGGGTTGTGAATCTGTCTTTTAACATAACAATGACCGAAAACATACCGCCAAGGCAACAAAGGAGTGGCTCAAGAAGAAGCACATTAAGGTCATGGAGTGGCCTAGCCAGTCTCTAGACTTTAATCCAACAGACAATATATGGAGGGAGCTGAAACTTCGAGTTGCCAAGAGACAGCCAAGAAACCTTACAGATTTAGAGAAGATCTGTAAAGAAGAGTGGACCAAAATCCCTCCTGAGGTGTGTGCAAAACTGGTCACCAACTACAAGAAACGTCTTATGTCTGTGCTTGCCAACAAAGGTTTCTCCACAAAGTACTAAGTCATTCTTTGCTTGGGGATCAAATACTTATTTTACTCAGTGAACTGCAATTTAATTTATAGCATTTGTTTTTAGTGGGGTTGTTTTTTTTCTGGATCTGTGGTTGATATTCTGTCTCTATCTTTAAAATACACCTATAATAAAAATGATAGACCCTTTACTTCTTTGGAACCAATTAGTGTGTGTGTGTGCCGCTCAGGCTTGGTAGATGGAGGATAAGCAAGCTGGTACATCCATCGCTGCTGAGAGTGCTGGCAGGGGATGGAGCTCATCCTGGCTCCTTCACTTTTTTGCAAGTGGGCAAACTTACAAAATCTGCAGGGGATCTAGTTATTTTCCCCACTGTAGTATAATGATGGTCAGGAAACACCTGTATTTATAGTGAAAAAAATGTATGAACCAGCGCAACAGAAAATATAATAAATAAATATACCCTAATGAGTAGGATAAATTTATATGTTCACTAAGGAGTAAATTATAAATGGGAGCTGCGTGTGTGAAGGTGGTATACCTGTATGAAATAAAATAAATGGGTCACCGCGCTCTACTAGAGGGACATTGTAAGCCCCTTGGCATAATATATAAAGTGCATATGCTGTAAACAAATATGACATATACTAGTGCTCTGTAAAAATATAAACCAGACCATAAAAGTACATAAATGTGCAAAGTGCAAAATTTGAAATCAATAAAAACAATCTGAGATATAGTGCAAACTGTGCAAATACATGTGCAAAAACGACTGTGCAAAGGGCTAGCACCATGCACATTCCCAAACTGTATAAACTGAGCAAAGTCTATGTCCAATATGCACACTGTTCCTCCAATGGTGTGCAAGAAGATCGATTTCCAACTAGTTCACCCAAAGATGAACAATCCCACTGTGTGTGATTACAACACACCACAATAGTGCAACATGCTAAAACCAGTGTATCAGAAGAAATGCCGTCTCATGTGCTCCTTCACCAGGCACCCTAGTCACACACCCCACTTACCAGATACAATGGATTCCCATCACAGGAATCAATTACCGCCTGTTGTCAGTGGGTGTGTGTCAGAATCCTCATGCGTCCTGGGACAGCTGGTGTTGTGATGGAAGGGATAAATCTTGGTCTCCAAGAACCCGCAAGGATGACAAAAAAAAAGCAACGGTGGCCCAATCGTGAAGTATGCAAAAACTTTATCCCTCAAAGAACGGTGCAAAACATTGCAGGTAAAAATACTCAATACTGTGCAGAGTAAAAACAGGGGACATAAAGAGAGTCTCCCTGTATTGCTGACAGCGGAAGTGACGAGTCACGGTCTCATTTCCTGACGCGGCGTTTCGTCAACATAAGAGCTGATGTCATCAAGGGGTCATGTGATCCCTGTCTCCTCACTTCCTACTTATAGAACTTCGCTGTCATCTACAGCCAATCGCCATCCTCATTGGTAGTTTACTATTAATAACGTTCCGCAGATGCCAGATGGAAAGTCCCACCAGCCGAACTTTACACTGGAATATGCGGAAGAAGTATTTTTATTAAAGTAAAAAATGTGCTTTATAAACGAACGGTGAGTGCTATGCCGTGGGATGGGCTCCCCTGGTGGCGGTCGTGGACATCACATGCACACTGTCGCACAACAGAGAAAGCCCAATGGGCATAGGTACTCCATTCTATAAAAAAGAGGAAAGGCAATATACCATAATAAAGGTGGAATAAAAAGGAAAAATTAAAAACAAAGGGAAAAATTTGAATCTGATTAGAATATCCAAAGTTATATAGGAAAAATATATATCTTTAAGAACTCGTAAAAATTGTATATTGAATATATGTGGAAAATGGCCAAAAAACACAGGAAAAAAATAATTGTGAATAGACATCCTGTGCAAAAAATATATAAAAAAATTTAAAATATTATTAAAAAATAAAATAAAAATTTAAATTGTTATTAACCACTTCGCAACCAGGCCAATTCTGACATTTCTCTCCTACATGTAATAATCATTGTTTTTTTGCTAGAAAATTACTCAGAACCCCCAAACATTATATATATTTTTTTAGCAGAGATCTTAGGGAATACTTGACAGTATCAGACAGCCATGACTGAGCCTGCAGGGGGGGCCTCTAATCTACATGAGGTCAACCAACACCTCATGGACCTTACGTAAGCCATCAGGGCGCTTCAGGAGAAGCATGCCCTCCTCGAGGAGCAAGTTGTAATCACCACTGCCGGCCCTGCAACAACCACCAGCCTCGATTCGGCCACTACGATGCCCGCTCCAGAGCCCCGGGTACCTACCCCTGAAAGGTTCTCCGGAGACCGGTCCAAGTTCAGGGCTTTTTGTATCTCCTGTCAGCTCACCAAGCAGGAAATCCGGTTCCGCTGGTCTTCTGAGGCTCAGTCCGCCTTTGAAATACTAAAGGGACTAATGACCGGTGCTGTCATTGCAACTTTTTATGTCACGCGGTATTTGCGCAGCAATTTTTCAAACACTTTTTTTTGGAAAAAAAATTTCATGAATTAAAAAAAAAACAGAACAGTAAAGTTAGCCCAATTTTTTTGTATATCGTGAAAGATAATGTTACGCCGAGTAAATAGATACCCAACATGTCACGCTTTAAAATTGCGCCCACTCAGGAAATGGCGCCAAACTTTGGTACTTAAAAATCTCCATAGGTGATGCGTTAACAATTTTTACTGGTTACATGTTTAGAGTTACATTGGAGGTCTTGGGCTATAATTATTGCTCTCGCTCTAACGCACGGGGCGATACCTCACATGTGTGATTTGAACAACGTTTACATATGCGGGCACGACTAATGCGTGCGTTCGCTTCTGTGCGCGAGCTCGCGGGGACGGGGCGCTTTAAATTTTTTATTTTTTTTTAATTATTTATTTTACCTTTATTTTTTATTTTTTACACTTTCTCTTTAATTTTTTTTTTGATCACTTTTATTCCTATTACAAGGAATGTAAACATCCCCTGTAATAGGAATCTTGCGTGACAGGTCCTCTTTATGGGGAGATATGGGGTCAATAAGACCTCACACCTCCCCTCTAGACTGGAAATACCGAGATCTGAAAAAATTCGGGCCACCGAAGCGCATTGAGATGACTGGTGACCATCTGGTCATCAGTCATCACTACGCACAGCAACCGCCGGCGACGGATCTGTTCTCCGGGCCGCCGATTGCACGAGCGGCCCGGGAGAAGCACCGGAGGGCGGCGGGAGGGGGGGCGCCCCCTCCCGCTGTCGATAAGAACGATCAAGCGGCTGAACTGCCGCTATGATCGTTCTTATGGTGCAGGGAATCCACTCAAAGACAAGGACGTCTTTAGACGTCCGGCGGTCGGGAAGTGGTTAAAAATACCCCATGGGGAAAAAAACTGAAAAAAATCTATATGGCCAGTGAGGAAGTGCTAGCCATAGAAGAAAGGAAGGAAAACATAACATTTATAGACGCATAAGATACCAGAGAAGTCTAATTCAAAAATTGGATAAATAACAATTAAGATCAATGTCTACATTAATACCCTGGGGATATACAGTGTCTAATCTGTATATCCATTCCGTCTCATTTTGAGAAATCATTTTGGTCATATTCCCTCCTCCCCAGTGTGGTGTAATTCTATCTATTCCAAAAAACTTAGCCTGTGAGGGGTCAGCATTATGGAATAATCTACAATGATTGGATAATGAATGATTGGGGAATTTTTTCTTTATATTGTTGAGGTGTTCTGCTATGCGTGTGCTAAGGCTTCTAGTAGTGCGGCCCACATACTGTAACCCACATGGGCAGATTATAATGTATGTGACATGTGTAGATTTACATGAAATGAATTTATTAATCACATACTCCTGTCCTGTACTATAAGAAGCAAATTTTTCAACTCTCCTCTTATTATGTGAGGTGGTCCGGCAAGCCTTACATCTCTTGCAATAAAAGAAACCCTTCATATCCATGAAAGTTGAGGGTTTAGCTGGGGGATTAATAACATTGGGAGCTTGTTGGTTTCTAAGAGATTCTTATATATGAATTGTGTTTTTTTTGGGATGATTTTTTTCAAAGTATTATCCTGCAGTAGAATGGACCAGTGTTTTTTTATTATTTTTTCCAGTGACCTGTAGTTGCGTCCAAACGTAGTAATAAATGCTGGGCATCTTTCATTCTGATGAGAATCTTTTGCCGGCTTAAACAAAGCACTTCTATCCAGATGCTTTACTTTTTCCTTGGTTATAGTATTACACCCTTTTCCCTTTTGAGCAGATTCCAGAATATTCACCAGTTTTTTGTGTTAGATTTCTGGGCACTGCCCCTAGCAATAACCCTGATCATCAACATAACAAATATGCTGCCAGACATTATGACAAATCAGGCTTGTTACCTAGCTTCTGCCTTACCAGAACAGTTCATACAATGAAAAAAAAAAACGGCACTGGTTCAAATACAAGTATTCCCTATCACAGTCTTTCTTATGTGAGCAAACAAAAAAGTGTGTGTGTATGTATGTGTGAAAGAATGTATAAGTGTGTGTTGCATCAAGCATCTTTTGTCTGTCTTGAGAAATGTGAGCTGCTCCTCAATAAAATGTTGACATTAATAAAAACATGTTAGAAATTCCTCCCGTTCTGAGTCATGGTGAGAACACTTGCTGTCTGCTTCTATATACCTCCTTCATGGATCGTACCCAGGCCAATACCCCTATAAGTGTATGCAATGGCTGCTCTCTACCCTATATTTTAGTGGCGGCCCGTCCATTAGGGGAGCACGGTTGCACCCCCTCCCCATTCATGCATCCCGCCCCCTAATCTACATGCGGGGCCAGAGGCTCTAATAGGATTAAAAAAAGGGTGGGCCCAGGGTGCAAAGCTCTGCACCCTGAGCCCACCCAATTGTGTGACAATAGCGAATGAATATTCACTATTTTCACACTGATCCTCCTACCGGCCAATCAGGGAGAGGGTCCTAAGACCCATCACCCGATTGGCTGAAGGACGCCTAGGAGGAGGAGAAGACACGATGGAAGCTGCCGCCTGCCACCCGTAGGAGCGATGCCCGCCCACAACCTAGATAGGGTAAGTGCGGGTGTGGATGACCAACCGACTGATGGCATGGAGGGGGTGCGGGTGACCCAACCAACTGCCATCATGGGGGGTTTTGGGGTGCCGCCGGCTGACTGGGGGGCCACTGTTATATATGCTATAGGTTGTACATTCCACGTACTGCCAAAGAAATATCCTTATTTGTTCATATTTATTATTGATACAACTTATACAAACGACTTTGTTTATATCAAAGTTACTTTATAAACTATATAAATTAGAATATTTTTATATATATTGTAAACTTGGGCGAGGTTCACACTAGGCTGCACAATAAAACTCTGATTTACCATGCAAGCTAGTGTCAATGATGGCTCTGGATAGGAGTGATGCAATGCATGTTTTTTTTAACTGTATTTAAAGCGTTACATAGGGATACTTCATTCATATCACTGCACAGCAGCGTGGTTCACTGTACTGCTACTTACATTTAACACATACAGTTTTAGAGTCTTACACAAAATCACTGAATTAAGGTGTCCGTTTATAAAGCAGTGTAAAAAATCCACTGCACAGTTCTCCGGCATTCACAGAGGAGATCGTTCTCCTCTGTGTGCCTGTTTATTAAGCGGTGTAGATCACTTCACAGTTTGTGAAGTGAAGTGATCTACAAACGCTTTAAACTGTGGAGAACGCCCTGATCTCGTGAGACATAACGAGATTACGGCCCCAAAATTCACAGAAACACAGAGATGTCCGTTTATTAAGCAGTGATAAATTATCACTGCTCAGTCACAGACATTCTCTGAGGAGCACGCCCAAACAGTAAATAAAATTATTAGCCCCCCTACACTATATATGTATACATAAACACACACACACCTTATATATACATATATATACACATACATTATATGTACACGTGTATACACACATACATCACATACATGTATGTACATATATACACATATACAGGGCAGGGGGACATGGCTAATGTGTTGGGGGGTCTGAACGAGTCAGGAGGAAGTCTCTAATCTTCCTCCTTCCCCAGGATTCCCTCTTCACTCCCCCCCCAATTCTCCACCTCTGAGCTGGTGAAGCGGGGAGGGTGAATTCTGACCCAGATCACCAGTGAAGTGCGGAGATCGCAGCTTCATAAACTGGCCGTTCCTGTGTCAGTGAATGACAGTTGGAGATGTGCAGAGATAATCGGTGAAGAACAGCTTCTCTCCCGATTATCTCTGCTTTATAAACCAAAAATGAACTGTGATCAGCCGTGATCCTTGGGATCACGGCTGATCACAGTTTTATAAAAGGACACCTTAATCTTGTATTGAACAGTATACAATGCACATAGTATCACAATCAGCCACAAGATGGCAGCAAACTCATATTATTGACAATCTTAGATTATTCGGAAATTTTGATGCATAGCAAATCACAAAATATACCAAATTAGACTATTTTATTTGTGCTTTTGTTAACTGCACAAGTGTTATTCAAACTGAAAAAAAAATATTAGAAGTAAATAATTGGACTGAAGACGTTACAAAACATGTACAGTCCAGTTGAATGTGACTAACTTCTGCACTTATATTGCACAGCAGCATTTTAACCCTTAGGACAAGCCAACTGTTTGGAAATGGATCTGATTTCTGTGACTACAAAAGGCCATCTCCAGATTTTAAATGTAATATCATATGAAGTAAAGCCAACATAAAACAGCAGAAAAGTGACCTTTACTGCCATGTTTGCTGTGCAGGGAAGTGTGTGGTTCTTGTTATACATGCCAAAACCAGTAAAATAGTGTAACAGTTCTAGACATATGCACTAAGGGCCGGTTCACACTTAGGCGACTTGTCAGGCGACAAGTCGCCTCAATGCAGTGCAATGGAACTGTTCTAATAGGAGTGAGTTGCTTCGCTCCGCTTAGAAAAAAAGTTCCTGCACTATTTTCAGGGCGACCTCAGCGCGACTTGCATTGACTTCTATGATAGAAGGTCTCCTGCAAGCCGCGCTGAGGTCACTTCGAGCGGGGCGACTCGATTCGCCCTGTAAGTCGCACCACTTCAGTGTGAACCAGCCCTTAAGAATCAATATTTGGCCCTATAGTGGAATGGAAGTAAAGTGCAACTTACCTTTTTCTCCATCTGTCCTGCACAGTGTAAGGAAGTGATATCAGAGAATGTCTGTGGTAATGGCTTCAATGACTCTGGTAATATAATACCATACTTCCCAACAGTCACAGATTGTGTGGGACTGTCCACGTATCTTTCCATTAGTTCTAGAGTCCCGTGTACAGAGGCTTTGTCCTACAAGGACTCTGCCCATGCTAGAGTGAGCCCACAGCTAGAGTACCCCTGTACTCTGTGTTACGCACTCACGACCCCTGCACTTTGCGCAATTTGCACTCCTAAGCCCTGTATTCTCTGCATTAAATACTCCTGAGCCTTGCACTATGTGCATTATGCGCTCCTTCTGAGCCCTGCACTCTGTGAATTACACACTCTGGAGCCCATCACTCTCTGTGTTACTCATTCCTGGTCCCTGTATTCTGTGTGATATGCACTTCTGAGCCTTGTACCCTCTATATTACACACTCCTAAGTCTTGCACTGTGACAGCCACTCCTGGCCCCTGAAATCTGTGAATTATACACTCCTAAACGTCGAACTCTGTGCAAATGCACTCCAAAGCCCCTGCACTCTCTGAATCCTGTACTCCTGAGCCCTGCATTCTGTACATTATGCACTCCTTCACCCTGTGCTCTATGCGCTACACAGACCTAGCCTCTGCACTGTTTGATATGCAATCCTGAGCCCTGCAGACTGTGTGATATACTCTCCCGAGCCCCGGATTCTGTATATTACGCATGTTTGTCTTCTGGAACCTGTGTTATTCCCCCTCCTGACCCCTGCACGATAGTCACTATATCACACATTTCAAAAAAACAAACCACTGCACTCTTTATGTTAGACTTTAAATGATATACTCCTGACCACTGCCCTCTATTTACAATATACTCCTGATCCCTACTCTATATGCTCTGTTCTACATTATACTCCTGACCCCTGTACTGCATATACTATGTTCTAAATTATATTCCTGTCACCTGCATTGTACATACTATGTTGTACACCTAGGTGTGCACAGCCTATTGCATTAGGGTGTGCACCACAAAGCACAAACAAACATGAGTGTGTGTGTGTGTATATATGTCAGAAGGGCAGAGATCAGTGTCAGTTTATTTTTATTTTGTTTTATTTATTTTTTTTAATTGTGTTTTTTTATTAGTTTTCACAATATTATATTTTATTATTTTTTTTACAATCTTATTTAGGAGCTCTGCTGGGGAACTTTGGAGAAATATAAGGGGTCTAAACAGACCCTTGATGTCTCACTTTTGAGACATAGAAAGGGACTGAGGACAGAAATTCCCTCGTCCCTTTCTCTGCAGCCAGGCAGCAGGGGGAATCCACACAGGCACACCTGCCACCCTATGTGTGCACGCCTATGGTTGTACATTTTATTCCCAACCCCTGCACTGCATTCATTATGATGTCACGTATCTGGCCAGAGGCCGAAAGGACAACAGGGCTTGCCTTGTGGTTATGGTACAATACCCATGGAGGTGAAGACAGAGAGTGCAAGGCTCAAAGAAACACAGGTGCTAAGACTTGTAGATGGCTGCTCCAGAAAGGGACCACCTGCAATGTTCTAAGGCAGGTGGACAATAACACCGTCAGGAACACAAAATACTCTGGTTGTAAGCAGGTCAGGTTTCAGCAGTGGATGATGTAATGACACCCGTGAGAAAAAGGCAATAATAACATGGTCAGGAACTGGAGCTAAGGTTATACATAATAGATTACGAGCAGAGGCGTATCTAATGAAAATGGCGCCTATGGCAGGCACTGAAACCGCACCACTGTCAAAACATTTGAAACCCATCTTTCAGATCACCTTAACAGAAAAAACCCCAACACTCTTTACATTACATAAACCCCTGGCACCTCTGGACCCCTTTACATTACACAGCCCCCTGGCAGCTCTGGACCCTTTTACATTACACAAACCCCTGGCACCCTTTACTTTACACAAACCCCTGGCACCTCTGGACCCCTTTATATTACACAAACCCCTGGTACCTCTGGACCCCTTTACATTACACAGCCCCCCCCACAGCTCTGGACTCCTGCACGTTACACAGACCCCACCAGCTCTGCACCTCCTCCATGTTACACAGACCCACCCCAGCTCTGCACCCCCTCCATATTACACAGACCCCCCCAGCTCTGCACCCCCTCCATGTTACACAGACCCCCCAAGCTCTGCACCCCCTCTACGTTACACAGACCCCTCCCCCCCCAGCTCTGTTCCCCTACCATGGAGGAGGGGGGTACAGAGGTGGCTGTGGAGGAGAGGAGGTGGTATAGAGGTGGCTGTCAAGCAGAAGGAAAATCCAGAGACAAGCACCAAGTCAGTAGCAGGAAATCAGGACAAAGCAGCATACACAGGAACAATGAACACACGAGAAGCTGAAAAGCATCCTTCAGTCTTCCCTGGTTGTTTTTTTCCTTAAATAGGGGATTTGGTGCCAGTCCTGGCATTGGATGCATGCACACATGAGCATATGTGTGCATTTCCACATAAATGAGCACGCCCATGCAAGATAATGGTGGAAGGGTCAGGCCTGTGAATTGGCGCATGCTCACCTCTTCTGGATAGCGCCCTGACAGTTGTACACTGTATACAGTAAGGTGTACAATATACACCTGATCCCTGCACTATATACACCATGTTGTACAGTATTCTCCTGAACCCTGCACTGTATATTACATATAATATAAAGCTTGGTGACAGTCCTAATTCGTTTAATACACTGATTTTGTGTCACTTAAAAAAGCCTTCAAGCCATTAAGAGCTGCAACAGGTGTTGCAGTACTCAGCAGAAAGGTACATGTTAAATTATGTTTTTTAAATAGTTTATGCTACATGTGTTTGCAGTGTATGAGGGGTTTATCACTGCATTCTCTGCAAGAGTTGTTGGGTTACAGTACTTTAAATAGACTGTACTGGATGAAAGTTATAGCTGCCTAAACAAATTGAACAATATCTTCTTGGCAGTGTTTCTGCCCTTATTATTATAAATCTTCCAGTGCCAAATGGGATTCTTATCACAGCTGCTGCAAGTATATCTTTTAACTGCACCTATATAATTACACTCTCTTTTGCTAGCCAAACCCACTTTTCACCACAGCGTAGTACGCCACATTCCGCCCCTTCGACAACTGTCTCTCTTTGTCAAGTTCGAAAGTTTGGAGTTATGTGGATACCTTGGGGCTAATATACTAAATGCAAATAGGCTGTTTACTTTGCAAGGGAATAGTGTTGAGCGAACCCGGACTGTAACGTTCGGGTCCGTACCGAACTTTCGGGTGTCCGTGGCACGGACCCGGACCCGGACATTTCAAAAATCGTTCGGGTTCGGTCCGGGGTTCTGCTATTTTACTCCACGTGTTGAGAAGCTGCAGGGCAGCCAATCAACAAGCGTTTCACTGGTTTGCCCTTAGAAGCCATCACAGCCATGCCTACTAATGGCATGGCTGTGATTGGCCGGTGCATCATGTGACCCAGCCTCTTTATAAGCTGGAGTCACAGTGCTGCAGTCACATGCTCCTTGGGTTAGTATAGGGAAAGGTAGCTGACGGCGTGAGGGACAGATTTTAGCCATTTTAAGACCTGATCCTGCATCCTGAGATAGATTACTTTACTACTGCTGTCTGTGCTGTTGCTCTGAGGACAGATAGCAGAAATTAGAGATTTCACATACCGCTGCTTTGAGTTGCAGATCAAGCTCTGCATAGAAC